>OZ014509.1:35550193-35667693 GCA_963966075.1 Aphodius sticticus | reverse complement strand
ACACACACACACACACACACACACACACACACACACACACACACACACACACAACACACACACACACACACACACACACACACACACACCACACACACACACACACACACAGACACACACACACACACACACACACACACACACACACACAGACACACACACACACACACACACACACACACACACACACACAACACACACACAGACACAGACACAGACACAGACACAGACACGACACAGACACAGACACAGCACACAGACACGACACACACACACACACAGACACAGACACAGACACAGACACAGACACAGACACAGACACAGACACACACACACAACACAGACACACGACACAGACACAGACACACACACACACACACACAGACACAGACACAGACACAGACACAGACACAGACACAGACACAGACACAGACACAGACACAGACACAGACACAGACACACAGACACAGACACAGACACAGACACAGACACAGACACAGACACAGACACAGACACAGACACAGACACAGACACAGACACAGACACAGACACAGACACAGACACAGACACAGACACAGACACAGACACAGACACAGACACAGACACAGACACAGACACAGACACAGACACAGACACAGACACAGACACAGACACAGACACAGACACAGACACAGACACAGACACAGACACAGACACAGACACAGACACAGACACAGACACAGACACAGACACAGACACAGACACAGACACAGACACAGACACAGACACAGACACAGACACAGACACAGACACAGACACAGACACAGACACAGACACAGACACAGACACAGACACAGACACAGACACAGACACAGACACAGACACAGACACAGACACAGACACAGACACAGACACAGACACAGACACAGACACAGACACAGACACAGACACAGACACAGACACAGACACAGACACAGACACAGACACAGACACAGACACAGACACAGACACAGACACAGACACAGACACAGACACAGACACAGACACAGACACAGACACAGACACAGACACAGACACAGACACAGACACAGACACAGACACAGACACAGACACAGACACAGACACAGACACAGACACAGACACAGACACAGACACAGACACAGACACAGACACAGACACAGACACAGACACAGACACAGACACAGACACAGACACAGACACAGACACAGACACAGACACAGACACAGACACAGACACAGACACAGACACAGACACAGACACAGACACAGACACAGACACAGACACAGACACAGACACAGACACAGACACAGACACAGACACAGACACAGACACAGACACAGACACAGACACAGACACAGACACAGACACAGACACAGACACAGACACAGACACAGACACAGACACAGACACAGACACAGACACAGACACAGACACAGACACAGACACAGACACAGACACAGACACAGACACAGACACAGACACAGACACAGACACAGACACAGACACAGACACAGACACAGACACAGACACAGACACAGACACAGACACAGACACAGACACAGACACAGACACAGACACAGACACAGACACAGACACAGACACAGACACAGACACAGACACAGACACAGACACAGACACAGACACAGACACAGACACAGACACAGACACAGACACAGACACAGACACAGACACAGACACAGACACAGACACAGACACAGACACAGACACAGACACAGACACAGACACAGACACAGACACAGACACAGACACAGACACAGACACAGACACAGACACAGACACAGACACAGACACAGACACAGACACAGACACAGACACAGACACAGACACAGACACAGACACAGACACAGACACAGACACAGACACAGACACAGACACAGACACAGACACAGACACAGACACAGACACAGACACAGACACAGACACAGACACAGACACAGACACAGACACAGACACAGACACAGACACAGACACAGACACAGACACAGACACAGACACAGACACAGACACAGACACAGACACAGACACAGACACAGACACAGACACAGACACAGACACAGACACAGACACAGACACAGACACAGACACAGACACAGACACAGACACAGACACAGACACAGACACAGACACAGACACAGACACAGACACAGACACAGACACAGACACAGACACAGACACAGACACAGACACAGACACAGACACAGACACAGACACAGACACAGACACAGACACAGACACAGACACAGACACAGACACAGACACAGACACAGACACAGACCAGACACAGACACAGACACAGACACAGACACAGACACAGACACAGACACAGACACAGACACAGACACAGACACAGACACAGACACAGACACAGACACAGACACAGACACAGACACAGACACAGACACAGACACAGACACAGACACAGACACAGACACAGACACAGACACAGACACAGACACAGACACAGACACAGACACAGACACAGACACAGACACAGACACAGACACAGACACAGACACAGACACAGACACAGACACAGACACAGACACAGACACAGACACAGACACAGACACAGACACAGACACAGACACAGACACAGACACAGACACAGACACAGACACAGACACAGACACAGACACAGACACAGACACAGACACAGACACAGACACAGACACAGACACAGACACAGACACAGACACAGACACAGACACAGACACAGACACAGACACAGACACAGACACAGACACAGACACAGACACAGACACAGACACAGACACAGACACAGACACAGACACAGACACAGACACAGACACAGACACAGACACAGACACAGACACAGACACAGACACAGACACAGACACAGACACAGACACAGACACAGACACAGACACAGACACAGACACAGACACAGACACAGACACAGACACAGACACAGACACAGACACAGACACAGACACAGACACAGACACAGACACAGACACAGACACAGACACAGACACAGACACAGACACAGACACAGACACAGACACAGACACAGACACAGACACAGACACAGACACAGACACAGACACAGACACAGACACAGACACAGACACAGACACAGACACAGACACAGACACAGACACAGACACAGACACAGACACAGACACAGACACAGACACAGACACAGACACAGACACAGACACAGACACAGACACAGACACAGACACAGACACAGACACAGACACAGACACAGACACAGACACAGACACAGACACAGACACAGACACAGACACAGACACAGACACAGACACAGACACAGACACAGACACAGACACAGACACAGACACAGACACAGACACAGACACAGACACAGACACAGACACAGACACAGACACAGACACAGACACAGACACAGACACAGACACAGACACAGACACAGACACAGACACAGACACAGACACAGACACAGACACAGACACAGACACAGACACAGACACAGACACAGACACAGACACAGACACAGACACAGACACAGACACAGACACAGACACAGACACAGACACAGACACAGACACAGACACAGACACAGACACAGACACAGACACAGACACAGACACAGACACAGACACAGACACAGACACAGACACAGACACAGACACAGACACAGACACAGACACAGACACAGACACAGACACAGACACAGACACAGACACAGACACAGACACAGACACAGACACAGACACAGACACAGACACAGACACAGACACAGACACAGACACAGACACAGACACAGACACAGACACAGACACAGACACAGACACAGACACAGACACAGACACAGACACAGACACAGACACAGACACAGACACAGACACAGACACAGACACAGACACAGACACAGACACAGACACAGACACAGACACAGACACAGACACAGACACAGACACAGACACAGACACAGACACAGACACAGACACAGACACAGACACAGACACAGACACAGACACAGACACAGACACAGACACAGACACAGACACAGACACAGACACAGACACAGACACAGACACAGACACAGACACAGACACAGACACAGACACAGACACAGACACAGACACAGACACAGACACAGACACAGACACAGACACAGACACAGACACAGACACAGACACAGACACAGACACAGACACAGACACAGACACAGACACAGACACAGACACAGACACAGACACAGACACAGACACAGACACAGACACAGACACAGACACAGACACAGACACAGACACAGACACAGACACAGACACAGACACAGACACAGACACAGACACAGACACAGACACAGACACAGACACAGACACAGACACAGACACAGACACAGACACAGACACAGACACAGACACAGACACAGACACAGACACAGACACAGACACAGACACAGACACAGACACAGACACAGACACAGACACAGACACAGACACAGACACAGACACAGACACAGACACAGACACAGACACAGACACAGACACAGACACAGACACAGACACAGACACAGACACAGACACAGACACAGACACAGACACAGACACAGACACAGACACAGACACAGACACAGACACAGACACAGACACAGACACAGACACAGACACAGACACAGACACAGACACAGACACAGACACAGACACAGACACAGACACAGACACAGACACAGACACAGACACAGACACAGACACAGACACAGACACAGACACAGACACAGACACAGACACAGACACAGACACAGACACAGACACAGACACAGACACAGACACAGACACAGACACAGACACAGACACAGACACAGACACAGACACAGACACAGACACAGACACAGACACAGACACAGACACAGACACAGACACAGACACAGACACAGACACAGACACAGACACAGACACAGACACAGACACAGACACAGACACAGACACAGACACAGACACAGACACAGACACAGACACAGACACAGACACAGACACAGACACAGACACAGACACAGACACAGACACAGACACAGACACAGACACAGACACAGACACAGACACAGACACAGACACAGACACAGACACAGACACAGACACAGACACAGACACAGACACAGACACAGACACAGACACAGACACAGACACAGACACAGACACAGACACAGACACAGACACAGACACAGACACAGACACAGACACAGACACAGACACAGACACAGACACAGACACAGACACAGACACAGACACAGACACAGACACAGACACAGACACAGACACAGACACAGACACAGACACAGACACAGACACAGACACAGACACAGACACAGACACAGACACAGACACAGACACAGACACAGACACAGACACAGACACAGACACAGACACAGACACAGACACAGACACAGACACAGACACAGACACAGACACAGACACAGACACAGACACAGACACAGACACAGACACAGACACAGACACAGACACAGACACAGACACAGACACAGACACAGACACAGACACAGACACAGACACAGACACAGACACAGACACAGACACAGACACAGACACAGACACAGACACAGACACAGACACAGACACAGACACAGACACAGACACAGACACAGACACAGACACAGACACAGACACAGACACAGACACAGACACAGACACAGACACAGACACAGACACAGACACAGACACAGACACAGACACAGACACAGACACAGACACAGACACAGACACAGACACAGACACAGACACAGACACAGACACAGACACAGACACAGACACAGACACAGACACAGACACAGACACAGACACAGACACAGACACAGACACAGACACAGACACAGACACAGACACAGACACAGACACAGACACAGACACAGACACAGACACAGACACAGACACAGACACAGACACAGACACAGACACAGACACAGACACAGACACAGACACAGACACAGACACAGACACAGACACAGACACAGACACAGACACAGACACAGACACAGACACAGACACAGACACAGACACAGACACAGACACAGACACAGACACAGACACAGACACAGACACAGACACAGACACAGACACAGACACAGACACAGACACAGACACAGACACAGACACAGACACAGACACAGACACAGACACAGACACAGACACAGACACAGACACAGACACAGACACAGACACAGACACAGACACAGACACAGACACAGACACAGACACAGACACAGACACAGACACAGACACAGACACAGACACAGACACAGACACAGACACAGACACAGACACAGACACAGACACAGACACAGACACAGACACAGACACAGACACAGACACAGACACAGACACAGACACAGACACAGACACAGACACAGACACAGACACAGACACAGACACAGACACAGACACAGACACAGACACAGACACAGACACAGACACAGACACAGACACAGACACAGACACAGACACAGACACAGACACAGACACAGACACAGACACAGACACAGACACAGACACAGACACAGACACAGACACAGACACAGACACAGACACAGACACAGACACAGACACAGACACAGACACAGACACAGACACAGACACAGACACAGACACAGACACAGACACAGACACAGACACAGACACAGACACAGACACAGACACAGACACAGACACAGACACAGACACAGACACAGACACAGACACAGACACAGACACAGACACAGACACAGACACAGACACAGACACAGACACAGACACAGACACAGACACAGACACAGACACAGACACAGACACAGACACAGACACAGACACAGACACAGACACAGACACAGACACAGACACAGACACAGACACAGACACAGACACAGACACAGACACAGACACAGACACAGACACAGACACAGACACAGACACAGACACAGACACAGACACAGACACAGACACAGACACAGACACAGACACAGACACAGACACAGACACAGACACAGACACAGACACAGACACAGACACAGACACAGACACAGACACAGACACAGACACAGACACAGACACAGACACAGACACAGACACAGACACAGACACAGACACAGACACAGACACAGACACAGACACAGACACAGACACAGACACAGACACAGACACAGACACAGACACAGACACAGACACAGACACAGACACAGACACAGACACAGACACAGACACAGACACAGACACAGACACAGACACAGACACAGACACAGACACAGACACAGACACAGACACAGACACAGACACAGACACAGACACAGACACAGACACAGACACAGACACAGACACAGACACAGACACAGACACAGACACAGACACAGACACAGACACAGACACAGACACAGACACAGACACAGACACAGACACAGACACAGACACAGACACAGACACAGACACAGACACAGACACAGACACAGACACAGACACAGACACAGACACAGACACAGACACAGACACAGACACAGACACAGACACAGACACAGACACAGACACAGACACAGACACAGACACAGACACAGACACAGACACAGACACAGACACAGACACAGACACAGACACAGACACAGACACAGACACAGACACAGACACAGACACAGACACAGACACAGACACAGACACAGACACAGACACAGACACAGACACAGACACAGACACAGACACAGACACAGACACAGACACAGACACAGACACAGACACAGACACAGACACAGACACAGACACAGACACAGACACAGACACAGACACAGACACAGACACAGACACAGACACAGACACAGACACAGACACAGACACAGACACAGACACAGACACAGACACAGACACAGACACAGACACAGACACAGACACAGACACAGACACAGACACAGACACAGACACAGACACAGACACAGACACAGACACAGACACAGACACAGACACAGACACAGACACAGACACAGACACAGACACAGACACAGACACAGACACAGACACAGACACAGACACAGACACAGACACAGACACAGACACAGACACAGACACAGACACAGACACAGACACAGACACAGACACAGACACAGACACAGACACAGACACAGACACAGACACAGACACAGACACAGCAGACACAGACACAGACACAGACACAGACACAGACACAGACACAGACACAGACACAGACACAGACACAGACACAGACACAGACACAGACACAGACACAGACACAGACACAGACACAGACACAGACACAGACACAGACACAGACACAGACACAGACACAGACACAGACACAGACACAGACACAGACACAGACACAGACACAGACACAGACACAGACACAGACACAGACACAGACACAGACACAGACACAGACACAGACACAGACACAGACACAGACACAGACACAGACACAGACACAGACACAGACACAGACACAGACACAGACACAGACACAGACACAGACACAGACACAGACACAGACACAGACACAGACACAGACACAGACACAGACACAGACACAGACACAGACACAGACACAGACACAGACACAGACACAGACACAGACACAGACACAGACACAGACACAGACACAGACACAGACACAGACACAGACACAGACACAGACACAGACACAGACACAGACACAGACACAGACACAGACACAGACACAGACACAGACACAGACACAGACACAGACACAGACACAGACACAGACACAGACACAGACACAGACACAGACACAGACACAGACACAGACACAGACACAGACACAGACACAGACACAGACACAGACACAGACACAGACACAGACACAGACACAGACACAGACACAGACACAGACACAGACACAGACACAGACACAGACACAGACACAGACACAGACACAGACACAGACACAGACACAGACACAGACACAGACACAGACACAGACACAGACACAGACACAGACACAGACACAGACACAGACACAGACACAGACACAGACACAGACACAGACACAGACACAGACACAGACACAGACACAGACACAGACACAGACACAGACACAGACACAGACACAGACACAGACACAGACACAGACACAGACACAGACACAGACACAGACACAGACACAGACACAGACACAGACACAGACACAGACACAGACACAGACACAGACACAGACACAGACACAGACACAGACACAGACACAGACACAGACACAGACACAGACACAGACACAGACACAGACACAGACACAGACACAGACACAGACACAGACACAGACACAGACACAGACACAGACACAGACACAGACACAGACACAGACACAGACACAGACACAGACACAGACACAGACACAGACACAGACACAGACACAGACACAGACACAGACACAGACACAGACACAGACACAGACACAGACACAGACACAGACACAGACACAGACACAGACACAGACACAGACACAGACACAGACACAGACACAGACACAGACACAGACACAGACACAGACACAGACACAGACACAGACACAGACACAGACACAGACACAGACACAGACACAGACACAGACACAGACACAGACACAGACACAGACACAGACACAGACACAGACACAGACACAGACACAGACACAGACACAGACACAGACACAGACACAGACACAGACACAGACACAGACACAGACACAGACACAGACACAGACACAGACACAGACACAGACACAGACACAGACACAGACACAGACACAGACACAGACACAGACACAGACACAGACACAGACACAGACACAGACACAGACACAGACACAGACACAGACACAGACACAGACACAGACACAGACACAGACACAGACACAGACACAGACACAGACACAGACACAGACACAGACACAGACACAGACACAGACACAGACACAGACACAGACACAGACACAGACACAGACACAGACACAGACACAGACACAGACACAGACACAGACACAGACACAGACACAGACACAGACACAGACACAGACACAGACACAGACACAGACACAGACACAGACACAGACACAGACACAGACACAGACACAGACACAGACACAGACACAGACACAGACACAGACACAGACACAGACACAGACACAGACACAGACACAGACACAGACACAGACACAGACACAGACACAGACACAGACACAGACACAGACACAGACACAGACACAGACACAGACACAGACACAGACACAGACACAGACACAGACACAGACACAGACACAGACACAGACACAGACACAGACACAGACACAGACACAGACACAGACACAGACACAGACACAGACACAGACACAGACACAGACACAGACACAGACACAGACACAGACACAGACACAGACACAGACACAGACACAGACACAGACACAGACACAGACACAGACACAGACACAGACACAGACACAGACACAGACACAGACACAGACACAGACACAGACACAGACACAGACACAGACACAGACACAGACACAGACACAGACACAGACACAGACACAGACACAGACACAGACACAGACACAGACACAGACACAGACACAGACACAGACACAGACACAGACACAGACACAGACACAGACACAGACACAGACACAGACACAGACACAGACACAGACACAGACACAGACACAGACACAGACACAGACACAGACACAGACACAGACACAGACACAGACACAGACACAGACACAGACACAGACACAGACACAGACACAGACACAGACACAGACACAGACACAGACACAGACACGACACAGACACAGACACAGACACAGACACAGACACAGACACAGACACAGACACAGACACAGACACAGACACAGACACAGACACAGACACAGACACAGACACAGACACAGACACAGACACAGACACAGACACAGACACAGACACAGACACAGACACAGACACAGACACAGACACAGACACAGACACAGACACAGACACAGACACAGACACAGACACAGACACAGACACAGACACAGACACAGACACAGACACAGACACAGACACAGACACAGACACAGACACAGACACAGACACAGACACAGACACAGACACAGACACAGACACAGACACAGACACAGACACAGACACAGACACAGACACAGACACAGACACAGACACAGACACAGACACAGACACAGACACAGACACAGACACAGACACAGACACAGACACAGACACAGACACAGACACAGACACAGACACAGACACAGACACAGACACAGACACAGACACAGACACAGACACAGACACAGACACAGACACAGACACAGACACAGACACAGACACAGACACAGACACAGACACAGACACAGACACAGACACAGACACAGACACAGACACAGACACAGACACAGACACAGACACAGACACAGACACAGACACAGACACAGACACAGACACAGACACAGACACAGACACAGACACAGACACAGACACAGACACAGACACAGACACAGACACAGACACAGACACAGACACAGACACAGACACAGACACAGACACAGACACAGACACAGACACAGACACAGACACAGACACAGACACAGACACAGACACAGACACAGACACAGACACAGACACAGACACAGACACAGACACAGACACAGACACAGACACAGACACAGACACAGACACAGACACAGACACAGACACAGACACAGACACAGACACAGACACAGACACAGACACAGACACAGACACAGACACAGACACAGACACAGACACAGACACAGACACAGACACAGACACAGACACAGACACAGACACAGACACAGACACAGACACAGACACAGACACAGACACAGACACAGACACAGACACAGACACAGACACAGACACAGACACAGACACAGACACAGACACAGACACAGACACAGACACAGACACAGACACAGACACAGACACAGACACAGACACAGACACAGACACAGACACAGACACAGACACAGACACAGACACAGACACAGACACAGACACAGACACAGACACAGACACAGACACAGACACAGACACAGACACAGACACAGACACAGACACAGACACAGACACAGACACAGACACAGACACAGACACAGACACAGACACAGACACAGACACAGACACAGACACAGACACAGACACAGACACAGACACAGACACAGACACAGACACAGACACAGACACAGACACAGACACAGACACAGACACAGACACAGACACAGACACAGACACAGACACAGACACAGACACAGACACAGACACAGACACAGACACAGACACAGACACAGACACAGACACAGACACAGACACAGACACAGACACAGACACAGACACAGACACAGACACAGACACAGACACAGACACAGACACAGACACAGACACAGACACAGACACAGACACAGACACAGACACAGACACAGACACAGACACAGACACAGACACAGACACAGACACAGACACAGACACAGACACAGACACAGACACAGACACAGACACAGACACAGACACAGACACAGACACAGACACAGACACAGACACAGACACAGACACAGACACAGACACAGACACAGACACAGACACAGACACAGACACAGACACAGACACAGACACAGACACAGACACAGACACAGACACAGACACAGACACAGACACAGACACAGACACAGACACAGACACAGACACAGACACAGACACAGACACAGACACAGACACAGACACAGACACAGACACAGACACAGACACAGACACAGACACAGACACAGACACAGACACAGACACAGACACAGACACAGACACAGACACAGACACAGACACAGACACAGACACAGACACAGACACAGACACAGACACAGACACAGACACAGACACAGACACAGACACAGACACAGACACAGACACAGACACAGACACAGACACAGACACAGACACAGACACAGACACAGACACAGACACAGACACAGACACAGACACAGACACAGACACAGACACAGACACAGACACAGACACAGACACAGACACAGACACAGACACAGACACAGACACAGACACAGACACAGACACAGACACAGACACAGACACAGACACAGACACAGACACAGACACAGACACAGACACAGACACAGACACAGACACAGACACAGACACAGACACAGACACAGACACAGACACAGACACAGACACAGACACAGACACAGACACAGACACAGACACAGACACAGACACAGACACAGACACAGACACAGACACAGACACAGACACAGACACAGACACAGACACAGACACAGACACAGACACAGACACAGACACAGACACAGACACAGACACAGACACAGACACAGACACAGACACAGACACAGACACAGACACAGACACAGACACAGACACAGACACAGACACAGACACAGACACAGACACAGACACAGACACAGACACAGACACAGACACAGACACAGACACAGACACAGACACAGACACAGACACAGACACAGACACAGACACAGACACAGACACAGACACAGACACAGACACAGACACAGACACAGACACAGACACAGACACAGACACAGACACAGACACAGACACAGACACAGACACAGACACAGACACAGACACAGACACAGACACAGACACAGACACAGACACAGACACAGACACAGACACAGACACAGACACAGACACAGACACAGACACAGACACAGACACAGACACAGACACAGACACAGACACAGACACAGACACAGACACAGACACAGACACAGACACAGACACAGACACAGACACAGACACAGACACAGACACAGACACAGACACAGACACAGACACAGACACAGACACAGACACAGACACAGACACAGACACAGACACAGACACAGACACAGACACAGACACAGACACAGACACAGACACAGACACAGACACAGACACAGACACAGACACAGACACAGACACAGACACAGACACAGACACAGACACAGACACAGACACAGACACAGACACAGACACAGACACAGACACAGACACAGACACAGACACAGACACAGACACAGACACAGACACAGACACAGACACAGACACAGACACAGACACAGACACAGACACAGACACAGACACAGACACAGACACAGACACAGACACAGACACAGACACAGACACAGACACAGACACAGACACAGACACAGACACAGACACAGACACAGACACAGACACAGACACAGACACAGACACAGACACAGACACAGACACAGACACAGACACAGACACAGACACAGACACAGACACAGACACAGACACAGACACAGACACAGACACAGACACAGACACAGACACAGACACAGACACAGACACAGACACAGACACAGACACAGACACAGACACAGACACAGACACAGACACAGACACAGACACAGACACAGACACAGACACAGACACAGACACAGACACAGACACAGACACAGACACAGACACAGACACAGACACAGACACAGACACAGACACAGACACAGACACAGACACAGACACAGACACAGACACAGACACAGACACAGACACAGACACAGACACAGACACAGACACAGACACAGACACAGACACAGACACAGACACAGACACAGACACAGACACAGACACAGACACAGACACAGACACAGACACAGACACAGACACAGACACAGACACAGACACAGACACAGACACAGACACAGACACAGACACAGACACAGACACAGACACAGACACAGACACAGACACAGACACAGACACAGACACAGACACAGACACAGACACAGACACAGACACAGACACAGACACAGACACAGACACAGACACAGACACAGACACAGACACAGACACAGACACAGACACAGACACAGACACAGACACAGACACAGACACAGACACAGACACAGACACAGACACAGACACAGACACAGACACAGACACAGACACAGACACAGACACAGACACAGACACAGACACAGACACAGACACAGACACAGACACAGACACAGACACAGACACAGACACAGACACAGACACAGACACAGACACAGACACAGACACAGACACAGACACAGACACAGACACAGACACAGACACAGACACAGACACAGACACAGACACAGACACAGACACAGACACAGACACAGACACAGACACAGACACAGACACAGACACAGACACAGACACAGACACAGACACAGACACAGACACAGACACAGACACAGACACAGACACAGACACAGACACAGACACAGACACAGACACAGACACAGACACAGACACAGACACAGACACAGACACAGACACAGACACAGACACAGACACAGACACAGACACAGACACAGACACAGACACAGACACAGACACAGACACAGACACAGACACAGACACAGACACAGACACAGACACAGACACAGACACAGACACAGACACAGACACAGACACAGACACAGACACAGACACAGACACAGACACAGACACAGACACAGACACAGACACAGACACAGACACAGACACAGACACAGACACAGACACAGACACAGACACAGACACAGACACAGACACAGACACAGACACAGACACAGACACAGACACAGACACAGACACAGACACAGACACAGACACAGACACAGACACAGACACAGACACAGACACAGACACAGACACAGACACAGACACAGACACAGACACAGACACAGACACAGACACAGACACAGACACAGACACAGACACAGACACAGACACAGACACAGACACAGACACAGACACAGACACAGACACAGACACAGACACAGACACAGACACAGACACAGACACAGACACAGACACAGACACAGACACAGACACAGACACAGACACAGACACAGACACAGACACAGACACAGACACAGACACAGACACAGACACAGACACAGACACAGACACAGACACAGACACAGACACAGACACAGACACAGACACAGACACAGACACAGACACAGACACAGACACAGACACAGACACAGACACAGACACAGACACAGACACAGACACAGACACAGACACAGACACAGACACAGACACAGACACAGACACAGACACAGACACAGACACAGACACAGACACAGACACAGACACAGACACAGACACAGACACAGACACAGACACAGACACAGACACAGACACAGACACAGACACAGACACAGACACAGACACAGACACAGACACAGACACAGACACAGACACAGACACAGACACAGACACAGACACAGACACAGACACAGACACAGACACAGACACAGACACAGACACAGACACAGACACAGACACAGACACAGACACAGACACAGACACAGACACAGACACAGACACAGACACAGACACAGACACAGACACAGACACAGACACAGACACAGACACAGACACAGACACAGACACAGACACAGACACAGACACAGACACAGACACAGACACAGACACAGACACAGACACAGACACAGACACAGACACAGACACAGACACAGACACAGACACAGACACAGACACAGACACAGACACAGACACAGACACAGACACAGACACAGACACAGACACAGACACAGACACAGACACAGACACAGACACAGACACAGACACAGACACAGACACAGACACAGACACAGACACAGACACAGACACAGACACAGACACAGACACAGACACAGACACAGACACAGACACAGACACAGACACAGACACAGACACAGACACAGACACAGACACAGACACAGACACAGACACAGACACAGACACAGACACAGACACAGACACAGACACAGACACAGACACAGACACAGACACAGACACAGACACAGACACAGACACAGACACAGACACAGACACAGACACAGACACAGACACAGACACAGACACAGACACAGACACAGACACAGACACAGACACAGACACAGACACAGACACAGACACAGACACAGACACAGACACAGACACAGACACAGACACAGACACAGACACAGACACAGACACAGACACAGACACAGACACAGACACAGACACAGACACAGACACAGACACAGACACAGACACAGACACAGACACAGACACAGACACAGACACAGACACAGACACAGACACAGACACAGACACAGACACAGACACAGACACAGACACAGACACAGACACAGACACAGACACAGACACAGACACAGACACAGACACAGACACAGACACAGACACAGACACAGACACAGACACAGACACAGACACAGACACAGACACAGACACAGACACAGACACAGACACAGACACAGACACAGACACAGACACAGACACAGACACAGACACAGACACAGACACAGACACAGACACAGACACAGACACAGACACAGACACAGACACAGACACAGACACAGACACAGACACAGACACAGACACAGACACAGACACAGACACAGACACAGACACAGACACAGACACAGACACAGACACAGACACAGACACAGACACAGACACAGACACAGACACAGACACAGACACAGACACAGACACAGACACAGACACAGACACAGACACAGACACAGACACAGACACAGACACAGACACAGACACAGACACAGACACAGACACAGACACAGACACAGACACAGACACAGACACAGACACAGACACAGACACAGACACAGACACAGACACAGACACAGACACAGACACAGACACAGACACAGACACAGACACAGACACAGACACAGACACAGACACAGACACAGACACAGACACAGACACAGACACAGACACAGACACAGACACAGACACAGACACAGACACAGACACAGACACAGACACAGACACAGACACAGACACAGACACAGACACAGACACAGACACAGACACAGACACAGACACAGACACAGACACAGACACAGACACAGACACAGACACAGACACAGACACAGACACAGACACAGACACAGACACAGACACAGACACAGACACAGACACAGACACAGACACAGACACAGACACAGACACAGACACAGACACAGACACAGACACAGACACAGACACAGACACAGACACAGACACAGACACAGACACAGACACAGACACAGACACAGACACAGACACAGACACAGACACAGACACAGACACAGACACAGACACAGACACAGACACAGACACAGACACAGACACAGACACAGACACAGACACAGACACAGACACAGACACAGACACAGACACAGACACAGACACAGACACAGACACAGACACAGACACAGACACAGACACAGACACAGACACAGACACAGACACAGACACAGACACAGACACAGACACAGACACAGACACAGACACAGACACAGACACAGACACAGACACAGACACAGACACAGACACAGACACAGACACAGACACAGACACAGACACAGACACAGACACAGACACAGACACAGACACAGACACAGACACAGACACAGACACAGACACAGACACAGACACAGACACAGACACAGACACAGACACAGACACAGACACAGACACAGACACAGACACAGACACAGACACAGACACAGACACAGACACAGACACAGACACAGACACAGACACAGACACAGACACAGACACAGACACAGACACAGACACAGACACAGACACAGACACAGACACAGACACAGACACAGACACAGACACAGACACAGACACAGACACAGACACAGACACAGACACAGACACAGACACAGACACAGACACAGACACAGACACAGACACAGACACAGACACAGACACAGACACAGACACAGACACAGACACAGACACAGACACAGACACAGACACAGACACAGACACAGACACAGACACAGACACAGACACAGACACAGACACAGACACAGACACAGACACAGACACAGACACAGACACAGACACAGACACAGACACAGACACAGACACAGACACAGACACAGACACAGACACAGACACAGACACAGACACAGACACAGACACAGACACAGACACAGACACAGACACAGACACAGACACAGACACAGACACAGACACAGACACAGACACAGACACAGACACAGACACAGACACAGACACAGACACAGACACAGACACAGACACAGACACAGACACAGACACAGACACAGACACAGACACAGACACAGACACAGACACAGACACAGACACAGACACAGACACAGACACAGACACAGACACAGACACAGACACAGACACAGACACAGACACAGACACAGACACAGACACAGACACAGACACAGACACAGACACAGACACAGACACAGACACAGACACAGACACAGACACAGACACAGACACAGACACAGACACAGACACAGACACAGACACAGACACAGACACAGACACAGACACAGACACAGACACAGACACAGACACAGACACAGACACAGACACAGACACAGACACAGACACAGACACAGACACAGACACAGACACAGACACAGACACAGACACAGACACAGACACAGACACAGACACAGACACAGACACAGACACAGACACAGACACAGACACAGACACAGACACAGACACAGACACAGACACAGACACAGACACAGACACAGACACAGACACAGACACAGACACAGACACAGACACAGACACAGACACAGACACAGACACAGACACAGACACAGACACAGACACAGACACAGACACAGACACAGACACAGACACAGACACAGACACAGACACAGACACAGACACAGACACAGACACAGACACAGACACAGACACAGACACAGACACAGACACAGACACAGACACAGACACAGACACAGACACAGACACAGACACAGACACAGACACAGACACAGACACAGACACAGACACAGACACAGACACAGACACAGACACAGACACAGACACAGACACAGACACAGACACAGACACAGACACAGACACAGACACAGACACAGACACAGACACAGACACAGACACAGACACAGACACAGACACAGACACAGACACAGACACAGACACAGACACAGACACAGACACAGACACAGACACAGACACAGACACAGACACAGACACAGACACAGACACAGACACAGACACAGACACAGACACAGACACAGACACAGACACAGACACAGACACAGACACAGACACAGACACAGACACAGACACAGACACAGACACAGACACAGACACAGACACAGACACAGACACAGACACAGACACAGACACAGACACAGACACAGACACAGACACAGACACAGACACAGACACAGACACAGACACAGACACAGACACAGACACAGACACAGACACAGACACAGACACAGACACAGACACAGACACAGACACAGACACAGACACAGACACAGACACAGACACAGACACAGACACAGACACAGACACAGACACAGACACAGACACAGACACAGACACAGACACAGACACAGACACAGACACAGACACAGACACAGACACAGACACAGACACAGACACAGACACAGACACAGACACAGACACAGACACAGACACAGACACAGACACAGACACAGACACAGACACAGACACAGACACAGACACAGACACAGACACAGACACAGACACAGACACAGACACAGACACAGACACAGACACAGACACAGACACAGACACAGACACAGACACAGACACAGACACAGACACAGACACAGACACAGACACAGACACAGACACAGACACAGACACAGACACAGACACAGACACAGACACAGACACAGACACAGACACAGACACAGACACAGACACAGACACAGACACAGACACAGACACAGACACAGACACAGACACAGACACAGACACAGACACAGACACAGACACAGACACAGACACAGACACAGACACAGACACAGACACAGACACAGACACAGACACAGACACAGACACAGACACAGACACAGACACAGACACAGACACAGACACAGACACAGACACAGACACAGACACAGACACAGACACAGACACAGACACAGACACAGACACAGACACAGACACAGACACAGACACAGACACAGACACAGACACAGACACAGACACAGACACAGACACAGACACAGACACAGACACAGACACAGACACAGACACAGACACAGACACAGACACAGACACAGACACAGACACAGACACAGACACAGACACAGACACAGACACAGACACAGACACAGACACAGACACAGACACAGACACAGACACAGACACAGACACAGACACAGACACAGACACAGACACAGACACAGACACAGACACAGACACAGACACAGACACAGACACAGACACAGACACAGACACAGACACAGACACAGACACAGACACAGACACAGACACAGACACAGACACAGACACAGACACAGACACAGACACAGACACAGACACAGACACAGACACAGACACAGACACAGACACAGACACAGACACAGACACAGACACAGACACAGACACAGACACAGACACAGACACAGACACAGACACAGACACAGACACAGACACAGACACAGACACAGACACAGACACAGACACAGACACAGACACAGACACAGACACAGACACAGACACAGACACAGACACAGACACAGACACAGACACAGACACAGACACAGACACAGACACAGACACAGACACAGACACAGACACAGACACAGACACAGACACAGACACAGACACAGACACAGACACAGACACAGACACAGACACAGACACAGACACAGACACAGACACAGACACAGACACAGACACAGACACAGACACAGACACAGACACAGACACAGACACAGACACAGACACAGACACAGACACAGACACAGACACAGACACAGACACAGACACAGACACAGACACAGACACAGACACAGACACAGACACAGACACAGACACAGACACAGACACAGACACAGACACAGACACAGACACAGACACAGACACAGACACAGACACAGACACAGACACAGACACACACACACACACATTTTGTTGTACCTTGGCCAAAAATGTTCAGGGGACCCAAAAAGACATATTTCCGCAAAAATCTCAACAAAAAAATTTGCCACGGTTACAATACTTTACATACTGCGTATGATAAAGTAAAAAAGAAAAAATTCCTAGTGTTATAACATCAAAGGCATGGCAGAAGTACTACGAAAAAAAAAGAACAAGAAAAGAAAGATAAAGAAATTCAGAAGTTGAAAAAAGCTGAAGAGAGTCAGCAAAAGAAAGATTTGAAGAATGCTGAAAAAGAAGAAAAGCAAAAACATAGATTAGCTAAAGCAAAAGAAAAACAAAATAAAAATAAATCCAGGAAGAATAAAAAAAGCAATAAGGGGAAAAAGAAGGATTTATCCAGCGACAGTTCGGAAGAAACGTGGAATGGGTATCGTCTGGCGACTCAATTTAGGTTAATTTTGTGATTAATGTACTTATTCATTTTTTATTATTTTTATGTCATTAATTTCATTAATTTTTGTATTGAAATTAACAGGAATCTATTCTAGACCAGTTATTTTAAATAATATAATAATTTGTTGTACTATTGTTGTTTGATTTCTGCTTTATTTTCAATAAATTTAAAGTGTCAACTATTAGTCCTTTAGCATGTGAACTACTAAGCATTTCAAAATATACTGGTGCGTTTTTGCACATTTTTTAAATTGACTTTATAGTAGTAAAAAGAGCTTCAGTATATATTTTTCGTGTGCAATTTTGTTCAAAAACGTTCAAATTAAGCTCTGAAAGCATTTTCATAATGTTTCACACAACAGTTGTATTAAAAAGAAAACAATCAGATTTTTAGCTTAAAGTGTCAACTACTAGCACTTTTACCTCACTATTTATAAAGGAGAAAGGTATTTGTCGGGCAATTCCGCAATACGAAATTGACGGAATTGCCCGACAAATACCTTTCTCCTTTATATCTCACCGTCGATTAACCAGCTTTCCTTACTATTTATATTTTCGTTTAGTTAGCTCAGTAACAAGTGTGTCTACAATTGCACTAAACACATTTACTCGCATATCTCCTCTCCCATCAAATTGTGTCTCATTTACTCTACTTTCGTCGTCCTTAAATGGCGATGGATCTTCTACTGATAATAAATTGGACCGCTTAAACTACTAATTAGCACGCATCATTAGTTTTATAGAACCTCTAGTCAATAGAAGTTTAAATAGCTCAATAAACGCATACAAATCAGCTTTAATACACACTATTACTTATTTCAAAAAATGATGAATACTTTTTCAATGTTTTCTGAAGGGTATATGTTACATTCTGGAACAACCATCTTCAAATAATTGCTGTGTTGGAAGTTGATCACCAGCTAAATTATATATTAGACGAACTATATCCACATGAAACTTATTTTTTAGAGGAGCCACGCCTCCTTAAGGGTTTTTCAAATGTTGAATCAAACTCAATACACCCTCCTCATTAAATGTGGGGGTATAATAAAACATCTCATTTTTATCCCAAAAATACAACCAAATACAGGCTGTGTCGTTCTATTTAATGATAAATATAGTAAAATATGCGGTCTAGAACATGTATGTGTATTGTGTATATTTAATTCGATTACTTCCGATTCTTTAATAAACTAGATAATGACTGAATCTTACAAAACTAGTTTTTGTTAGATACAGAGATGGGGCATTATGCGTTAAGCTAAACACGTTCAATAGGAATCGTTCAAATAAAATTGATAAGGCTGTGCAAACTATGTAACAACATGCCCCGTTTAACAACCTGCCCTATTGGTTGAAACGTCCAAAGCTACATAGAAAATTCGGCTATTAGCTACTTTCTCAAAACATAATTTGAGTGGACTATTATGTTACTGGGCTAATATGGTTCAAGTCTTGATTGCTGGGCACATTAACTTCATATACAGTAATTTTGTACCTAACCAGATTCCGACTTTAGTCGGAAACCGTGGATGACAGACATAATTCAATATTTTTCCCCCAAATTTTAAATATACCTAGTAGGTTTGGAACTAGAGGGGGTTAAGACTAGTCTTTTTTATTCTCGATTACGCCGTACCATAAAATCTGAGAAAATTAAAAATAGAATTCACATTGTGTCGAACACACAATACGGACTTTCAACAGTGTACTCTATCACTATTGTATACCAATGTATTTAGCTGTTGTTGTACGTTAACTGAAATAATAAAATCTCACTGAACGTGTGTATTTGCAGTAATGGTATAATTAAGGTCTGAAATTCGAATAATGTGTTTACTTCACCTGTATTTGTAAAACCTGGTCTCTCTAACCTCGGCTTTGCTTTCATGGTAGCGATGAAATGGCGGGGATGTTTAAACAGTAAAATATCCGAGAACGAAATGTAAATTGAATTCGAACCAAAATCCCACTGTGTACATGCGGCTATACCTGCACCATGCATAGACATGTCCCCGACGTGAATTTTAAATGGTGGCTCTTTCGGCGCGATACAGATTTATACTGAAATTATATGCACCGGCATATTGCAGTTTAATTCCCGAAAGAGCAGTTTTCCTGCAAGGCCTGGCATGAACGTAAAATTGAAATCGTTTTGAATTCACTGTAACCATTCATTTACACGGGTATCTGCGCCGGTACTACTACGTCCAGATTAAATCTCTTAATAATGTTTTCATCTCATTATTCTACACCCAGCTCCAAGCCAAACGATTGCTGCATTATGTTAAATTAATTCTACGAATACTTCCCAAAGGGCAACATCAACTACAAGCTTCCAATTGAATGAGAAGTTGCAACTTGCTTTATTCAGCTGTTCCACGTATATTTACAACAGCAGAAGAGTATTAACATGAATATTACATTGACGAGCAAGGAACATCTACTACCAGTAAATAAGAGCATCTAGAAAATAGTTATTAGTAGCATTCTTGGATAATAGCAATAAATAAAAGGAAACATGATGATTCAGTAACAATTCAACGCCAAATCTGGCACAGCCGATATAAAATGTACTGTCCGTTTTAGATACCATGAGAGAGCAATGAAGAGCAATTTCTATAACCCACCCCACATACCTCCAAAACGAACTTGACCACCTAACCAAAGTCTTATTCCAAAACAACTATCCCAAGTCCTCGATAATTAAAACCATTTCCCGACACCTAAACTCAACCGATAACACACCTCATCAGCATCAGGACGTCCCAATTGCAACAGCTTTCCTTCCTTACGTCCAGGGTACGACAGATCGTATTGGACGCAAGTACAACATAAAACCGTTGATTGTCAATGGATATAGATAGTCAGCCATGGGTTAGTAGGGGCCTTAACATCCAGAGGGCAGGGTTTTCTGCTAGATTCATTCACAAATTTTAGCGTTTTCGACTTACACACTTTTATGCACGCACTTGGTGCGAACTGGCTGAGGTCGAGGATAAATATATAATAAATATATAAGTCGAAAAGGCTATAATTTGCTAATGAATCTTGCTTAAAACCATGCCATCTGGATGTTAAGGCCCCAACTAACCCATGGCTGACTATCTATATTCTTTGACAATCAACGATAAAACCGATATTCAAACCCCTTTCCAAACTATCGGACTTACTTCCTTCTACAAAGGACAAAATTCCTCCTCTTCTTTCCCCTGGTGTATACCGGATTCCATGTGCTTGTGGAAGTGTCTATATTGGCGAGACGAAGCGATCAGTTAGCGTCCGAGTATCTGAGCACTAGCGCTGCACTAGATTGCGACAAATCGCTGGTTCAGCTCTCGCTGAACACAGATACAACACGGGACATGACATCCAGTTTACACATACCAAAATCCTTGCCCGTGGATCCCATTACTACCCTAGAAGGATCCGTGAATCAATAGAAATCCTAAAACACCCCTCAATAGAGACAATGGTTTTCATTTACATCATACCTGGAAATCAGTCCTGTCCCAACCGATTCTACCTGCTGGCCCACTACCTGTTAACCCTACCCCTTCCACTTCGTTACCCCCACTCCAAACACCATCTGGTCACTCCACCCCACTCATATATAAAGACCCGTCCCAACAGACGACAGTATCTTCTTAGCACTTGGTTTGATAACTTAGTCCTAAAGATGCCTCTTGCAACAGAGCGCGAAACGTCGACCACTTAAAAGTCCTCAACGCGGTTTCCACCCGGAAATCAACATATCATTGACTCAGGCGGAAGTCTACAATCTAGCGATTATAAAATTTATCAAAACGTTCATTCAGACGGTGAAATATTTGACGAGGAAATAATGCTAGTATAGCGGCATAACGTAATGACAAGGGAAAGTTTTTAATGCAAAAGTTTTTCCGATATCCAATCGCAACTCTAAAGTATTGAATCTTTGGATATCCTATTTCTCTTCTTGACGGAGACCGCCAGCGCGCCGCCTGATACAGCCGCGCGCCGCACACCCCAAATCGTGGCCGGATCTCGGGGCGCAGTCCAATTTAACTTCGTAAAACTGTCACCCGCATTGGGATCATGTCTTATCATTCGTATTATTAATATGCATTTTCGCGTGCTGTACCTTCGCCACCGTTTAGTTGGCAGCGCCGAGAGTAGACGCAAAGTTTTAGCACGTGCAGGCTCCTAAGTGACCCGATGGTGTCGTCGTACAGCAGTTTAAAGTTATTCGCTCATTTGATTCCAAATTAGATAGAGTTTAAAGAGAGTGGAAACTTTTCGCTACTAGCGCGCTCGTAGTTAGTTAGCGGTATGGGATCGTTATAAGTTTAAAGTCATTACGTTACTCATAGAATCCGACACGACCAAAAATCGGAAATCTCTCATTGTTTTTGGAATTTTGTTCGCATTCGTCAGATCTTCAGCTTTAGACTTGTAGTGTACGACAAACTATATTTAGCTCCATTTTAATGCACAATACATTATTATAAAAGAGATAGATAAAAGATGACTTTATTCAAAAAGAATATACAATACATTCAACTTAAATATTATCTAAGTTCAATTTAAATAAACTTAATGAACACACAGTACAAAATCCTTGAATAGGCAAAGTTCAGTCAAAGATTGGTTTTCAACTTAACACAGACAAGTAGGTCTTATTATTAAAAAGATTTAATGGAGTTTGAGCTGGACGAAATATTTGAGCTGTCTTACTTATTTTAGAATGGTAAATAAAACTAGCCGAACTAATAAGAAATATTACAAAAAAAATTAAATTAGGGGAAATCGGTACATACCGGTACACGGTACATAGTGGGACAAAGCCCCCTACCCCCACATGTGTGCACTCAGAGTCATCATATGTTGTCACAAGTATAGTTCGAGCTGGACACATTACCCCATCAACAAATCGTAAGTATATGTTTATTAATTTAGCTTTTGTAGTACTTGTGAGCTAAGTGACACCTAAAAGTTTTATTTGACACTTAACGTTTTGTGTGTCCCTTAGAGTAGCTGTATAAAATATAGTAATATTTCTATCGGACATAACCTCAATAACTTCTCGTCTCGCTATACGTTGTGTTAAAATTCAACTACCTCAGTCGGTAAAGTAGGTTTTTTTAATAAATTCTATGTTTCGTTCTATGGTGCATAGCGGGACGATGTCGGGCGGTATATACTGGGACAGTTAACATGACTGTTCCACTATGAACCACTTTATTAAGGTATATATATATATATATATATATATATATATATATATATATATATATATATATATATATATATATATATAATTACCTTATTAAGGTATATTAATATATAAGGTATATAAGGTATATAAGTACCTACATGCTATAAGTCATTTAATGAATTCATTGTTGATAATACCAGAATACCTTACTATTTCAGTAATCATGCAGAGGGTACCAAGAAAAGACTTACGCGATGCTATTGAAAGAAGTTCACAAATCCATTTGGAACATGCGCTGAACATGAAAAATGCCATCGAGAAAGTTATATGTAACGAACTAACTTTAAGAAAAGCTGCCAACAAATTTAATGTTAGCAAGACAGCACTTCATCGCAAGGTTAAAAAGTTTAATGACCATAAAGGAGACGAACCGTTTGACTTTACGCGAAAACATGGTTTTAAAAACGTTTTTACGTACGAAGAAGAAAACCTTCTAGAGCAATATATTATTCAAGCGTCCAAAATGTGTTATGGCCTGACACTTAAAATGACTCAAGAACTTGCTTATAGGTACGCCATTGCCAACAATAAAACTTGTCCGTCATCATGGACGGAAAGACAATGCGCGGGCATAGAATGGGTATATTTATTTCGTCAAAGGCACCCTTGTATAAGTTTAAGAACACCAGAAGCAACTAGTCTTAGTCGTGCTACAAGCTTTAATAAATTTAATGTAAAACTATTTTACGACAATTTAAAGAAAGTTTTGCAAGATGACAATTTTGAAGCTCATCAAATTTTTAATTGCGACGAAACCAGCGTCACCACTGTGCACAAGCCGCCAAAGATATTAGCATCCAGAAAAGACAAGCAGATAGGTAAAATAACAAGTGCTGAGAGGGGAACCCTTGTTACTATGTGCGGAACAATATGTGCAAACGGTACATCGATACCACCGTTCTTCATTTTTCCAAGGAAAAATTTCAAGCCTCATATGCTAGAAGGTGCTCCACCTGATGCGTCTGGAGCTGCACATCCTAGTGGTTGGATGACTGGTGTAAATTTTACCGAATTCATAAAACACCTCATTAAACATGTTCGCTGCACAACAGAAAATAAAATATTATTGGTGATGGATAACCACGAGAGCCACTACGACATAAATGTTTTACAGATATGCAAAGACAATGGTATTGTTTTGCTGACACTTCCACCACACTGTAGCCATAAATTGCAACCCCTGGATGTTTCATGTTACGGACCATTCAAAACATATTATAATAGATGCATGGATGAGTGGATGTTGAACCATCCTGGACAACCTATAACTATTTATAGCATTGCAGGGATCGTGGGTAAAGCATATCCTCTGGCATTTACACCAATGAATATCAACAAAGGTTTTCAACGATCCGGCATTTATCCATATAATTCAGATATCATAGAATCGACAGAATATTTAAGTTCATATGTGACCGATAGAAATCTTTCTACTGCCAGTACCTCCCAGCTTAACCCTACTCAAGACTACAGAGCAGAGCAAACAGTCGATATACCATCAACATCGCTACAAGCAACTTTAGTTTCACCTGAACAAGTTCGACCTCATTTAAAAGCGCCTCCCCGAAAAACTACAACCACCAGAAAGCGCGCTAAATCAACAATTTTAACACTAACACCTAATAAGGAAGAAATTGAACAAGCACATGCCAAGAGAATAGGGAAATTAAAGGGAAACGACCAAAAAGAAAGGAATGTAAAAAAAATCAAAAGGAAAGTGTTTGAGGAGAGTAGCACTGAAAGTGAAATAGAATGCCGAATGTCTGGAAGTGATGCGTCAGAATACGTGGATGAACAAATAAGCGAAGGTGAATACAGCCGTAGTTACCGGAGACTACGTTCTTGTCAAATTTCCTACAAAAAAAACTATTCCTATCTAAAAAAGAGCATGGGATTGTTATTTGAATTCCCCGAGAAAGCTGACAAGGATATAATAGGAATAGATGATATTGTCATAAAATTGCCTAAACCAATTATTTGTGGGGGCACTGCAAGAACCTCAAAAAAACTAAGCTTCAATATTGACTTTGGTCAATATAATATTTATTAACTAATCACTATTTTTATGCAGAGTGTAAACTTAGTTTAAGACGATTTTTTATTTAGTTATTTTTATTATAATTTATTACTAGAGAAATAATGTTTATTTATATTGTTTATGAATAATAAAGTTTAAGTTCCTTCAAGTTATCGGCTTTTTTACTTTTGTTACGCTATATTTTGAACGGTTTCTTATGTGCCATAATCTGGTCCGTTATGTACCGGGGGTGGTACATATTGAGACATCTTCTGCATAGGGGAATATCTAAAATTACAGCAAATCTAACAGGTATCATTATTTTTTTTCTTGTTACATATAAACCCTGAACGGTACTCAATGTGTTCACTTCATTGATCTTATTATGAAGTTGGGCATACATTAATTAGAGATGAAAGAAAAAAATCGTCCCGGTATGTACCGGTTTCCCCTACATTTACAAACTCTTAAAATAAGAATTATCTACCCATGTGGTCGGCGCGATCAATGAATATCTTTCACTAATCGTAGTAGGTTCTCACAAACCTAATTAATAAGGTGCTTATTTACAAAAATTGTGAACAATGTTATTTCCGCAGGATACAACTCTCATTAATTTGCAGAGGTTAAATTGTAAATAATAAGAAGTCGAACTTCTGCTAACATATTTAATGTTCGAGATTACTAATGGATACTAATGGATACGCCATGATTTACAGCCCGTGATTTATTTGAATTCACCATCGAGCCATAATAATCCTAACCGCACTTGTATATATATACCGCGACTGAAGTATAAGTACTCTCTGAAAAGTTGGGACGTGAAAATCGCACCACTCACGGTGCAATTACCCCCGTTGACGGCACTATACGGCCGCCACTGGAATGCAATTAAAATTGCTCCGGGGGCGTTCGCGTAATTTAAACACCAGTGGCGTACGCTCTTCCCGTCGCCTTCCTGTCTAATCCGGCAACAACCTGAACGTTAAATTGCGTTTATGCACGATAAATAACACGACCGCGGATTTGTGCCGCAAGAAAAATAATTTGAAAAAATTAAGAGAAACGACTGTGCACGCCCTCACACTGGTTAATTGGTGACTTTACTCATTCAAACCGGCGAGGCGGCATTATCTACCAATAAATAATTAAATAATTGAACTTTTATATGGAATTACTTGCGTTCTTTTTGCTGGTGTAATGCTAATTGAGTTAATTTTGCGTCGTAATTTTTCAGACAGGGTTTATAGTTGGTTCCAGTTTATAGCACCAGCATAGCTTTACAACTAAAGAATCGGCTATAAAATTTACCAACATTTTTATTTTATGCCAACCATTAATCAAAATTATTTGGTTTAATGGTCAAGGTACGCACTCAATAGACTCCTGTCGAAAATCCCTTCGAACCCTACAGGTACCATCAGGAGACCTGACGGTAAATTCACAGAAACAGGAAGGGAAACAGCAGAGTTACTCATGCAAACCCATTTTCCAAAGTCTGTTGTAATATCCACAGAAGAGTCAAACACACTCCCTGACCACACAAATCCTGGAAAGGGAGTGGTACAGGGTAACAACTCAAACACAACCGACAAAGCCAAGAGGATCTTAATGACAACCAAGCCAGGCACTCTGAAAGACATGTGGCTCAAACCAGAGATGATGCTATGGCTCTACAACTTGGTAGTAAAACCCATGATCATCTACGGACGCACGGTGGTGGCCAAAAGTAGAACAGAATGCTACCCGGACAGCTCTCTCGAGAGTATAGCGGCTAGCTTGCCTATGCATAACTAGCGCCATAGGCAGCACAGCGGCGGCCTCCATGGAAACCCTGCTAAACCCCCAACCACTGAACATAGTCATTAAAGTGGAAGCGAGGCTAGGGGGCATACAGGCTACAACTCAACGGCTACTGGCACCCAAATTACCCAACATTAACAATGGGAAGCGACTGCATGACTCTGGTTAAGACTCCTGGTTAAGACCTTCAAAATAATAATTGGAAGTAATTGGAAATTGACTTGGTAAAACAGACTGGTCCAAAAGGGTAGATGGATCAGGCGCAGGGATTTACGGTCTATCCCCCAGATGTGAGTTGAATATCTCCTTGGGGGTGCTGGAAACAGGTTATCAGACCGATAAACTAAGCGATAAACCAATGTGCATGGGAAAACTTACAAAGGAGGTACAAAAGGCGCCATATCCTAATATACTCCGACAGCCAAGCAGCCCTAACACCTCTTAACAGCTACAAAATCCAATCCAGAATAACCTGGGAATACCTCCAAAACCTAACGAGACTGGCAGAAACAAACACAGTAACCCTACGGCTTCCAGGATACAAAGGGGAGGAAGGAAACTAAAGAGCCGACAAACTGCCAAAAAAGGATCGAGCAGACCATGCATTGCATCAGAACCAATGATGGGGATATCAGCCACGCCTGGGATTCGAACCCAGATATACGGATTGCCGGTCCGACGTTTTACCAATTAGACTAACGTGACCTATGACATACAATAGGTTAATTTTCACTAAAGAGATATGAGTAGAAGTTTCTACCTTTTTTCCCAGGCGTGGCTGTAGTTTTTTAACTTAAAAAATTACCGCCATCTTGTATTAACTATTTCAAAGTTTCATATCAATATATGCAGGTTTCTGCAAAGAATTAACATCCATTATATATATATATATATATATATATACAGGGTGAGTTATTAGTATCCCAGCGGTCGATAGTTAATAAATCGTTTGAGAAAGAAAAAAATATTTTATACAAAAGTTGTTTGACCCTCCATTTTCTATAACGTAAAATTATTTTCTTTTATACAGGGTGTTTCATTTAGGTGTGACGGAAAGTATGTAAATTTTTTTAAATGGAACGCCATGTATATTTTATTATATTATAAACACTACTAAATTTGTTCATCCAACCGTGTATGTTTCTAAGTCACAGCGTTAATAGTTCCAGAGATATTTAACTGTTTTTCCAAAATATGCCAGTTGCAGGATCTTTTTAAAAACTATGTAAAAACGACATTTTTGCCGATTTTACCTTTAAACTATGTGAGACATTAGGCAAAGCCAGTAGGTAGATGATAGTATCCAAAGATATTAGATACACTATACAGGCTGTTCATTGAACTTAGTAAATTTTAATGTTTTTCAAATGGCTTTTTCTCGAGTTTTTTAAATGGAATCCCTGTATAATATGTGTTGGCTGTAATAACCCTTTATTTCGCTCCAATTTCCATCTAGTATGTCATACACCAAATGTTACTATTTTTGTGTTATTTGCAATTGAACTTAAATGTTATGCAATTGTAAATTTTAATATTGCTGTGAATAAGGTATTTGGTAGTTTGGCGTAAAGTCTTCAAGTGGCGATAGAAGAGATAATTTAGAAACGATTTAACCGGCTTGATACTATAAAGTATTACCGTTATCAATATATTAATAATTTTATATGAAATTTTGTAAGTATATTTTGCCGTCTAGCGTAAGGCAACCGAACACGCGATTTAAAAATTTTTAATTACTGCTGAACTAAACCCTAAACCCTGTACTTTTAGGTTATCCATCGTCACTACTGAGTGTTGAAAATCAGATTTTCTTTGATGTGATTTATGTGCTCGCACTCAATAACCAAATATGCAACAAAAACATCCTTAGATTCAGATTTTTATTCATAGCAAAAAATCTATTAAAAACACTTCCAAATAACCCACTTTCCATTCACATTATCAATATTACTCATAATATCATTCATATTATCCCAAGTTTGAACTGTCTCTCCAGAAAAATGACCTATTTTAAACCAATTAACAATAGTAAGTAGATATTGTTGGTTGTTTTTTGTACTGAATACAAATCCGTTCTCAAAGGTAGCTCATCAAGACAAGTTCTAGCGTTTCTGGTTGATTTTGTGTGTCAGCGTACATACTATTACAATGAAACGTCTCCGCACAATTTCCACAAACGTGAACAATTTTTCACGATAGTCCCCCTAAAACTACACTGTTTTTGGTTTAGTTCGGCGCCCAACGGAAGTTACTAGGTCTTAAGGTTCGCTCGCTGTACGTATGCAAAAATTGCAAAACATACTTATAAAATTGTGTAATACCTTGATAACCGTAATACTTTTTCTCTGAATAAAACAAGTTAAATAGGTTCTAAATCGCGTCTTCTATAACCCTTTAAATATTTTACATCATGCTACCCAGCACACTGTATACAGAGCAATATTAAGATACTAAATAGCATACTACTCTTTAAATTGCAAATATCACAAAAAGTAGTAAAAATAGATATACGATATAGTGAATATCAATTAAAGAGAACTTAAGGAACATTTCAATTAGCAAATAATATACAGCGTGTTCTATTTAAAAATCTCAAGAAAAACCCATTTAAAAATGTTTAAAAGCTAGTGCATGCTACGATCACCCTGTATACCGCATCTAATTTTTCATGACATCAGCATCTAGCTATGGGTTTAGTGACTATGTGACACAATTTTTAGGACTATATCTGCAAAAATGTATTAACGCTGTTTTTAAGAAAGTCCTGCAATTGACAATGTTTTGACAAACAATTGAATATCTCAGAAACTATTTACTTTACACAGATACAGCTTACACAGTTGGAAAGACAACGTCCTTAGTACTCATAATATGGTATGATATACAGGGCGTTCCATTTAAAAAATTGTACTTACTTTCCGTCACGCCTAAATGCAACACACTGTATAAATGAAAATAATTTTACGTTATAGAAACGTCTTAGTCAAACAACTCCTGTATACATTTTTTTTTTCTTTCTCAAACAATAGCCGGGATACTAATAACTCACCCTATATATATATATATATATATATATATATATATATATATATATATATATATATATATAGATATAAATTCTTCGATCGAAAATAGTAGTAGTAAAATGTTAGTTGGGTAGATCGATCACTTCGTTGTAATAAAACTCATTAATATTTGCAACATTTCGATACTTTATTGTATCTTCGACAGGCAAAACTAAAAATGTACACAAGCACATGTCACAAATAATAGCATCATATTAAAAACTACTTACATTCGAGTTAACTGAGGCTAGCAAGTTTAGGATCAGCAGCACCATTTCGTTATATGTACGGTTAGCATCTATAAAATCTGGTACACCACAAAACAATACAGCACATTTTAAAAATTCAGGTCGATGCAACACACAACGACGACAATGAATGGTTAAGCTCTAAGTCGATCGAGGGCAGGCTTTCCTAAACACTTTAAAATTCATTTTTTCTAACACTTATTTTACGTTTCATAATGGGATATTTTTGCAGAAGTTTGGTACACCAATGGGATCTCCCATTAGTCCTATTTTGGCGGTAATAGTCATGGATTTTATTTTGGATAATGTAATCCCTTTACTTGATTTTCATTTACCCTTCATTTACAAGTTTGTTGACGACATAGTCACATGTGTTCCACGGGATGGAGCGGAGCACATTTTATCTTGTTTTAATGATTTCAATACTCACATACAGTTTACTGTTGAATTGGAAGACAATGGTTCCCTGCCATTTTTGGATTGTAAGTTAATTCGTGATGACGCCGGTAATTTATCCACTGATTGGTATACTAAACCAATGTACTCAGGGAGATATATACATTTTCAATCTAACCACAGTTTCAGCCATAAGATCAGCACGGTACATGCTATGAAAAATAGAGTTTTAAACATTTGTAATCCACCATTTCATGCTTCAGCGCTTAGTAAATTAAAAAAAGTTTTCCTCAACAACGGGTTCCCTGGTAAATTATTAAACAAAATTTTATTTTCCACTAACTCCAATTTGCATGCACCTGTAAATTTAAATCATCGGACTTTGGATTGTAACATTATATACAAAAAGTTAGCTATGATAAGTAGTTTAACGCCTAAACTAAGAGCTATGTTTCAACCAATGCTTCCTGATAATATTAAAATTGTGCACCACTATCCAAATAAATTAAATTCTTGTTTTAGCAGAATAAAAGATCAGGATCAAGATTCATATAAATCTAATATCATTTACTGTGTTGGTTGTGGGGACTGTGAGGCCAAATACGTGGGGGTGACCTCTCAGTGGTTGAAGAACCGTGTGTCGTTACATAAGAGTGATTGTCGTACAAATAAAACGAGATGTGCTTTGGCACTACATTCAATTGAAAATGGACATAGCTTTGATTTCAGTAATATTAAAATTTTAGACTCGGACAACAACCATGGCAACAGACTGTTTTTGGAGATGTACCACATAAATTCGACGGATAACACTATCAATTTCCGAAATGATTTAGATGGCCTTAGCAACATATATTCACTTATTATTGATATTGATAAGCAAAAAAGAGCTGTGAGGAATTGAAATGGTACTTGTTCGAACTTTTTGAAATTTCTCTAATTGTCTTAAAGTTTTAGCGCTAACGTTACCGGCGCCTGTGATGTTTTTAATCTTTATAATATAAAAAAAAATTATTAACTGTCGTGATATATACTCTGTTCAGTGAAACTTTGCAGTGGTGGGCGGGATTTAGCAAGCCAGATTTACACTGGCCATATAGTGGCTATATAGTAACACTTTGTAACTATAGTACAACAAATTTTTCTAATCACATTAATGTTATCGATTTAAAGGGTAAAGAACGTTTAGTTTTGGAAAAAATTCGAAAAAAAAATTAATTCTTTTCTAGTAATTTTGAGAAAATCTGGTTTGCTTTTCTTTCATATAAATGGGCATTGCCATAATAAAAGAATTACGTTAAACAAATAAACATAATTTATTTACAATAGGTAACACGGAGAAAAATGTATGTAATAAATCCACCAGTTAATAATTTTCCGGTTCGAAATCTGACATGAATCTCCGTCTTTTTTCGCATTTCAATCCTAATTTGTGCAACATTTGCCATAAGGTAGTCCTGCCCATGGATGGCAGTGCTTCATTTTGGCCTACAGCTAACATTAGTTTGTTTAATGTTGGTTGGTCGTTTTGTAAATAGAATTGATGCACAATCCGTCGTAGCAAGTTTTTATGTGCATCATCCATCTTTTCGTGGACCTGAGGGTGTGGTCTTTTTGTTGATGGGGACGATAAAATTTCTGCTCTTTCCTGTTCACTTACAATTGCCTAAACAGTTCTTTCTGAAATGTCGATTACAAATGCGGTTAATTTAACACTCTGTGTTTTTGATACAGCCTCATTATGATGAGAAAAGATGTTGTATACAAGCGTCTTTTCCCCTCGACTAAGCGGTTTGCCCTGACTATGTTTGTATATATCACCAACATTTTCCGCAGGCCCCGGACCTGCAGCAGCTTCACCGATAAACTCATCAACACCAACAACCACTTGGTTGTGGAAATCATCTTGCTCGCTGTTCATACAGTTCAAACAAACGTCAAATTATGACAATTTAATTTGCGCTAGTGTAAATCTGCCTACCGTTTGCACCAATCAACGGCGTGAATTTCGATCCCTATGCAGGCTAATACTGCAAAGTTTCGGCGGACAGAGTATAGTCGTTTCCTGCCCTCGATCGACTTAGAGCTTAACCATTCCTTGTCGTCGTTGTGTGTTGCATCGACCTGCATTTTTAAAATGTGCTGTATTGTTTTGTGGTGTACCAGATTTTATAGATGCTAACCGTACATATAACGAAATGGTGCTGCTGATCCTAAACTTGCTAGCCTCAGTTAACTTGAATGTAAGTAGTTTTTAATATGATGCTATTATTTGTGACATGTGCTTGTGTACATTTTTAGTTTTGCCTGTCGAAGATACAATAAAGTATCGAAATATTGCAAATATTAATGAGTTTTATTACAACGAAGTGATCGATCTACCCAACTAACATTTTACTACTATATATATATATATATACAGGGTGAGTCACTAGAGTCGCGGTGGTAGATATAGCAATTATCTTTAGAGATGGAAAAAATATTTAATACATAAGTTGTTTGGCATATCATTTTTTACAACGTAAAATTATTTTCATTTATACTGGGTGTTGCATTTAGGCGTAGCAGAAAATAAATTAACATTTTTAAATGGAATGCCCTGTATATTATAACATATTATGATTGCGAAGAAAATTGTCTTACTAATTGTATCAGGTGATATTGACGTAAAGCTAATAGTTTCTGCAATATTCAATTTTTTATTAAAAAAATGGCCGTTGCAGGCCTTTTCCGAAAACTACGTAATAGCGTCATTTTTGCAGATATTTTCTTACAACTTTGTCAGAAAATAACCAATACTAATAGGGAGGTGATAGTGCCCAAAGAAATTTGATGCGCTATACAGGGTGTTCCTAGCACCTAATCAATTTTGATATTTTTCAAATGGCTTTTTCTTGAGTTTTTTAAATGGAACGCCCTGTATATTATTTGCTGCTTGCATTTCCCATTAAGTTGCCTTTAATTTATATTAAGTGTGGCATATACATATTTGTACCCGTTTTCGTGATATTTGGAATTTAAAGAATATGTGTAATAAAGTATACCAATAGTGCTTTAATATTACACCCTGCATAACATGGTTCTTTTTTAATGATTTTTTTTTGTAAAGAGGACATAGAAATGAGAAAAATACTTTTGTTCAATTAAAAAACTGACAGAATTGCTCAAAATAAATTGAAAAGTACATGGAATTACCATTTAGTTACTCAATATGAAAAATTAATATAATTTGAGACAACTAAAAATTAAATAAAAACAAATAATTAAGAGAAACCACAACTAATAACATTTATTAAACTATTTTTTAAACTTGATAAGCATTAACATAAAACTAGTAAAAAAACTATAACAATTAAAGATAAAACAACTAGTAGTTATTGATTTGGTAGGTGTTCAAAATGCCCTCCATTTTGTCTTCTACAAGCATTAATCCGATGGGTAAAAGATCTCGAAGTATTTCTTAACATCTCTCTCTTATTTTCTCTGATGTCAGCAAACACATTTCTTATTCTAATCTTCATATCGTCTTGTGTGGTAGGTGGTGTCTGGTATACTAATTCCTTAACATGACCCCACAAAAAAATCCAACTTATTTAGATCAGGAGATCTTGGCGGCCATAACGTAGGGCCTCCTCTTCCAATCCATTTGTTGGGGTATTGGTTGTTCAAAAATTGGCTTACGTTCAGACTAAAGTGGGGTGGGGCTCCGTCGTGATGGAAAATTAAGTTTTGGCGAATATTAAGCGGCAAATCATCTAAATATTCATGTAGATGGTTGTTAAGAAAATGTAAGTACCTTTGACCATTTACGGAACCCTCAAAAAAGTAAGGCCCTGGCAAATTGGTACCTACTATTCCACCTCATACATTGAGTGACCATCTATGTTGATGGTCCAAAGGCCTGATAACGCGAGGATTTTCTGTTGCATAAAAATGGAAGTTATGTTGGTTAACATACGCATTTTTATGAAACGTAGCTTCATCAGTAAAAAGAACAAAGTCAAAAAAATTTGCTTATTGTTGAATTTTAGCAGCTGCCCAATTACAAAAATTTAATCTCTTTTCTAAATCGTTTTCGCTCAATTCCTGTACATGTTGCACATGATATGGATGATACTTGTGTCGCCGTATTATTCTGGACACAGATGATTGGGTTATTCCTTGATTTCTTATTTGTCTAGTGCTTGAGTATGGATTTTCTACCACACTAGCAACTACCAGAAATTCATTCTCTTCATGTGTCGCCGCTTTTGTTTTTTTTCTTTTTTTGTAAGTAATAGTACCTGTTGATTCTAAACGTTCCCGAACTCTATTAATTGTTCTTGCATCGGGATGCCGTCTTTCGGGATATCGCTGAGCGTAAATTCTTGAGGCCAGTAGAGCGTTTTTGCCGGCTTCTCCATAGATGTAAATAATATTTATCAGTTCCTCTTTAGTATAATTGAAATTCATCGTTAACAGAGATTACAAATGTTGGTTAGCTATATTAAGTCTGTTGACAGCAATAACTACACGTCTGTTATTTGTTTTTGTTTCCATGACAACGAGGTTAAGTAAATCTAAGCTAACTTAAAATATTAGCGTAACTCTGCTCTTTAAATGTATCTTTATAAAAAATTGCATTTTTAACTTTACCAACATTTATAATTTATTTATATTATAACAAAATACATGAAAAAAACTAACTCAATTATACAGGGTGTAATATTAAAGCACTGTATTGGTATACTTTATTACACATTTTCTTTAAATTCCAAATATCACGAAAACGGGTACAAATATGTATATGCCACACTTAATATAAATTAAAGGCAACTTATTGGGAAATGCAACCAGCAAATAATATACAGAGCGTTCCATTTAAAAAACTCAAGAAAAAGCCATTTGAAAAATATCAAAATTGATTAGGTGCTAGGAACACCCTGTATAGCGCATCAAATTTCTTTGGGCACTATCACCTCCCTATTAGTATTGGTTATTTTCTGACAAAGTTGTAAGAAAATATCTGCAAAAATGACGCTATTACGTAGTTTTCGGAAAAGGCCTGCAACGGCCATTTTTTTAATAAAAAATTGAATATTGCAGAAACTATTAGCTTTACGTCAATATCACCTGATACAATTAGTAAGACAATTTTCTTCGCAATCATAATATGTTATAATATACAGGGCATTCCATTTAAAAAAGTTAATTTATTTTCTGCTACGCCTAAATGCAACACCCAGTATAAATGAAAATAATTTTACGTTGTAGAAAATGATATGCCAAACAACTTTTGTATTAAATATTTTTTCCATCTCTAAAGATAATTGCTATATCTACCACCGCGACTCTAGTGACTCACCCTGTATACAGGGTGTCCGGAAAGTAATGGGACCCAGCTTAACCGTATATTCTTGATGTCAAATGGGACCGATTAAACCAAAAATCCCAAAGTAAATAGTGCTTCCTTAAGAAATTATAAGGTGTTAAAGATAGAAAATATATTTCTTGTTTTGCGCATATTTCAGAAAAGAAATGGCTGATCAAGGTGGAAATTGGTACCCTTAGGCTTTTGGAGAAGCCAAACATGATAAGAGTATTAGGACATTTGCATATTGTACAGGGAGCTGTCGGCAGCTTTTCTGGGGTAGTATTATTATGATATTTTTATTATTATTATGACTATGGGCGGTATGACTAAAAATTATGATACGGACGTTAATTTTACATAAAAAATGTTTACCTATTTTATGCCGATAAAATCCATCGTTTTCAAGAAAAACGCAATTAAACGTACTGTGTATTTAATAACTGTAGTTTATGCAATGTTATTCTATCAAGTTACTATGTGTCAAACGTAAATGCATTCGTGTCAGTTTGCTTAACGATACTGTATTTCATTGATTATTTCACAGTTTATTACATATTTGTGGTATTTTATCAAAAAAAAAATATGCCTCGGCACATTTTTTTTCAAACTCGGAGATGACCGATATGGTTGCTGTTTATGCTCAAGAGCAATTTAATGGAGCAGCAGCAGCGGGAACATACAGGCAGTTGTACCAAAATCGTCGCCAACCAATAGAAAGCCTTTCCAAAATATATTTCAACGGCTGAATGAACATGGAAGTTTTCGGCGCTAAATGACCATGCAGGACGACCAACTTCGCCAACCATTGAGGAGGTTAGATAGTTTGTTCCGAATAGAAGAAGATCCTGAAGTAAGAGCACGGAAATTACTGCTACTGTAGTAGCCCGGATAAGCGCGCATAACATTTTTCCGCTTTATCCCAACCACCACACTAATGTGCAGGCGTTGCTACCAAATGATTTGCCACAAAGACTAAAACTTTGTCGATTGTTACGAAACAAATAAAATCACGGCCCAACATTGTTTGGCCGTGTGTTATTTACCGATGAGGCAACTTTTACACGCCGTGGTATCCTAAACACACGCAATTCTCACTCCTGGAATGTAGAAAACCCCCATTTATCAAGAAATAAACATTTCCAACATGAATTTTCAGTAAATGTATGGTGCGACGTTGTTGGAGATAATTTGATCGGGCCTTACGAACTTCCTCCTGGATGCATCGTATTTAAATTTTTTGGACAACGTTCTACCTACCTTATTAGAAGACATCCCTTTAAACCTGCGTGGGAGTGTATGGTTTATGCACGATGGTGCTCCTGCTAATTTCCTGCAAACTGTGCGAAACTATTTAGACAACCACTTTCCGCATCGCTGGAGTGATTATCCTTGGCCACCGAGAAGCCCAGACCTCAACCCATTAGATTTTTTGATATGGGGCTCTATGAAATCTATTGTATACCGGCAAGTCTACTAATACTAGGCAAGATTTGCAAAGAACGATTATTGACGCAGGAAATGAAATTAGTAGTATGAAATTACAAAACTTAGGAAAACGTTGTAAAAGATGTGTTGAACTAAACGGTGGACATTTTGAAAACCTTATAAATTTATAAATAAAGAATAACTGAAAATTAAGTTAAATTTTTTATAATGATATAGCTTTTAGCAAATACACAAAATATTTAATTGCGTTTTTCTTGAAAACGGTGAATTCTATCGGCATAAAATAGGTAAACATTTTTTATGTGAAATTAACGTCCGTATCATAATTTTTAGTCATACCGCCCATAGTCATAATAATAATAAAAATATCATAATAATACTACCCCAGAAAAGCTGCCGACAGCTCCCTCTACAATATGCAATTGTCCTAATACTCTTATCATGTTTGGCTTCTCCCAAAGCCTAAGGGTACCAATCTTCACCTTGATCGGTCGTTTCTTTTCTGAAATATACGCAAAACAAGAAATATATTTTCTATCTTTAACACCTTATAACTTCCTAAGGAAGCACTTTTTACTATGGGATTTTTGGTTTAATCGGTCCCATTGGACATCAAGAATATACGGTTAAGCTGGGTCCCATTACTTTCCGGACATCCTGTATATATATATACAGGGTGAGTCACTAGAGTCGCGGTGGTAGATATAGCAATTATCTTTAGAGATGGAAAAAAATATTTAATACAAAAGTTGTTTGGCATATCATTTTCTACAACGTAAAATTATTTTCATTTATACTGGGTGTTGCATTTAGGCGTAGCAGAAAATAAATTAACTTTTTTAAATGGAATGCCCTGTATATTATAACATATTATGATTGCGAAGAAAATTGTCTTACTAATTGAATCAGGTGATATTGACGTAAAGCTAATAGTTTCTGCAATATTCAATTTTTTATTAAAAAAATGGCCGTTGCAGGCCTTTTCCGAAAACTACGTAATAGCGTCATTTTTGCAGATATTTTCTTACAACTTTGTCAGAAAATAACCAATACTAATAGGGAGGTGATAGTGCCCAAAGAAATTTGATGCGCTATACAGGGTGTTCCTAGCACCTAATCAATTTTGATATTTTTCAAATGGCTTTTTCTTGAGTTTTTTAAATGGAACGCCCTGTATATTATTTGCTGGTTGCATTTCCCATTAAGTTGCCTTTAATTTATATTAAGTGTGACATATACATATTTGTACCCGTTTTCGTGATATTTGGAATTTAAAGAAAATGTGTAATAAAGTATACCAATACAGGCTTTAATATTACACCCTGTATAATTGAGTTAGTTTTTTTCATGTATTTTGTTATAATATAAATAAATTATAAATGTTGGTAAAGTTAAAAATGCTATTTTTTATAAAGATACATTTAAATAGCAGAGTTACGCTAATATTTTAAGTTAGCTTAGATTTACTTAACCTCGTTGTCATGGAAACAAAAACAAATAACAGACGTGTGGTTATTGCTGTCAACAGACTTAATATAGCTAACCAACATTTGTAATCTCTGTTAACGATGAATTTTAATTATACTAAAGAGGAACTGATAAATATTATTTACATCTATGGAGAAGCCGGCAAAAACGCTCTACTGGCCTCAAGAATTTACGTTCAGCGATATCCCGAAAGACGGCATCCCGATGAAAGAACAATTAATAGAGTTCGGGAACGTTTTGAATCAACAGGTACTATTACTTGCAAAAAAAGAAAAAGAACAAAAGCGGCGACACATGAAGAGATTGAATTTCTGGTAGTTGCTAGTGTGGTAGAAAATCCATACTCAAGCACTAGACAAATAAGAAATCAAGGAATAACCCAATCATCTGTGTCCAGAATAATACGGCGACACAAGTATCATCCATATCATGTGCAACATGTACAGGAATTGAGCGAAAACGATTTAGAAAAGAGATTAAATTTTTGTAATTGGGCAGCTGCTAAAATTCAACAACAAGCAAATTTTTTTGACTTTGTTCTTTTTACTGATGAAGCTACGTTTCATAAAAATGCGAATGTTAACCAACATAACTTCCATTTTTATGCAACAGAAAATCCTCGCGTTATCAGGCCTTTGGATCATCAACATAGATGGTCACTCAATGTATGGGGTGGAATAGTAGGTACCAATTTGCTAGGGCCTTACTTTTTTGAGGGTTCCGTAAATGGTCAAAGGTACTTACATTTTCTTAACAACCATCTACATGAATATTTAGATGATTTGGCGCTTAATATTCGCCAAAACTTAATTTTCCATCACGACGGAGCCCCACCCCACTTTAGTCTGAACGTAAGACAATTTTTGAACAACCAATACCCCAACAAATGGATTGGAAGAGGAGGCCCTACGTTATGGGCGCCAAGATCTCCTGATCTAAATAAGTTGGATTTTTTTTTGTGGGGTCATGTTAAGGAATTAGTATACCAGACACCACCTACCACACAAGACGATATGAAGATTAGAATAAGAAATGTTTTTGCTGACATCAGAGAAAATAAGAGAGAGATGTTAAGAAATACTTCGAGATCTTTTACCCATCGGATTAATGCTTGTAGAAGACAAAATGGAGGGCATTTCGAACACCTACCAAATCAATAACTACTTGTTGTTTTATCTTTAATTGTTATAGTTTTTTACTAGTTTTATGTTAATGCTTATCAAGTTTAAAAAATAGTTTAATAAATGTTATTAGTTGTGGTTTCTCTTAATTATTTGTTTTTATTTAATTTTTAGTTGTCTCAAATTATATTAATTTTTCATATTGAGTAACTAAATGGTAATTCCATGTACTTTTCAATTTATTTTGAGCAATTCTGTCAGTTTTTTAATTCAACAAAAGTATTTTTCTCCTTTCTATGTCCTCTTTACAAAAAAAAATCATTAAAAAAGAACCATGTTATGCAGGGTGTAATATTAAAGCACTATTGGTATACTTTATTACACATTTTCTTTAAATTCCAAATATCACGAAAACGGGTACAAATATGTATATGCCACACTTAATATAAATTAAAGGCAACTTAATGGGAAATGCAACCAGCAAATAATATACAGGGCGTTCCATTTAAAAAACTCAAGAAAAAGCCATTTGAAAAATATCAAAATTGATTAGGTGCTAGGAACACCCTGTATAGCGCATCAAATATCTTTGGGCACTATCACCTCCCTATTAGTATTGGTTATTTTCTGACAGAGTTGTAAGAAAATATCTGCAAAAATGACGCTATTACGTAGTTTTCGGAAAAGGCCTGCAACGGCCATTTTTTTAATAAAAAATTCAATATTGCAGAAACTATTAGCTTTACGTCAATATCACCTGATACAATTAGTAAGACAATTTTCTTCGCAATCATAATATGTTATAATATACAGGGCATTCCATTTAAAAAAGTTAATTTATTTTCTGCTACGCCTAAATGCAACACCCAGTATAAATGAAAATAATTTTACGTTGTAAAAAATGATATGCCAAACAACTTTTGTATTAAATATTTTTTTCCATCTCTAAAGATAATTGCTATATCTACCACCGCGACTCTAGTGACTCACCCTGTATATATATGTACAGGGTGTTCCTAAATATCATGTAAATATGTAAAGGGGCAATTCTTTGGCTTATTTAATGACTAAAAATTCATATAAACATAAGTCCGCAAACGCTTCGTTTCCGAACTACAGGGTGTTGAAATTTCAAGATTTTTTTAGGTTTTTCTTTATAGCTCTTGTATCCTAGTTTTAATTTTTAACAGTTGGTGGCGAATAAAACGTCGAAATAAATACAAACAAAAGGTTATCTAAATCAAGCCAAGGCATACTAGACCAATTATTTTAAAAAATTTAATTTCATGTAGCTAAACACAGAAAAGCTTTTATTTATTTTTCTCGATAACGGTGGTAAATACGAAAAAAGATTAAAATGCTTTAGAACAAAACAAAAAAGGCATTTTGTATTTTAGAATACACTAGCGGCGCGCCGAAAACAAGTTCATGGGGAGAAAAGAGGGCATGACCCCTGAAAAAATATCTCCCTGTAGATTCTTAAAACCATTTGGTATGCCCAATGATGTAAGTCCTACAGCGTAACGCATATTCCAAATTAGAGCTAAATATCTCAAAAACTACAACAGCTATAAAGAAAATACTAAAAAAATCTTGAAATTTCAACACCCTGTAAATCGGCAACGAAGCGTTTGCGGACCTATGTTCATATGAATTTTTAGTCATTAAATAAGCCAAAGAATTACCCCTTGTCGTATTTACATGATATTTAGGAACACCTTGTATATGTTGATAATTTAATGACTGTATGTTATTATATCATAAACCTTAGTGGGAAGGGAATTCAGTTAAAAAACGCTTTTTCTTTTTTATATTTTTTTATTCCATGTACCAATATTTCGGACTAAATTGTGTCCTTCTTCAGGGTTCTAAAATGGTTTAACAATATATTAAAATTGTAAATAACTACCTATAACTAATACAAACCGGAGAAAATTAGAATGTAAGTGTAAAAATCATGAAAGATGTCATGAAACAAAGTTTGAAAAAGTTTATAAGCAATGAAAGGCCTACGTTAAAAAATATATATGTATGATACTAGACACTAGAAACATGCTAGAAACTAACCTCAATAAGAATGAAATGACATGAATGGCATGTACCGTGTCACAATTGGTTTAAATTTAGGGTTGATATAAACACGACCAATGTGTTGATGACTTTATTTGTATTTATGCTTTCACGAATACATGTTTCGAAGGCAAGGGCCTTCGTCTTCAGTTCGTACGTTAATCGTTATATATATATATATATATATATATATATATATATATATATATATATATAATTGGTATGAATATATTCGACCTCTTTAACTAGGAGATTGTTTAATAGGGTGAAAGTCGTGTTGCAAATAAAGGAGCTGTTATTTAGTAGGCCTTTATTTTAATTCTTATATTTCGCTAATAATTTTTAGCATCTTCGTGAGAACTAAAACGATTATAAACAACAGTTAGTCTGAACTTATTCTAAAGGTGTTAAAATTACTTACAAAATATGGCTGTTGCTTATAGATGTAATTAAAACAGTAATAGACATCAGGTGTTATTTACGGCACAATTTGGTTAAGCGAAAACGGAAAATGTTACTGCACCATGCTTCACTGGGGCATTTTTAACCAAACTAAAATTTATATGGTTTTTTTGACATGTGGTCAGTTCAACACGAATGAAGGACACTAGGGAAAAATTCGAACGGCAAGCGGGACCAGTTTGTCTTGAAATTATTTAAAACTTGATTTGGAAAGTGGTGGGTCAGGGTTAATTAAACTATGGGGCAGTTCCAAATGCTAATCAGGTATTTTTAGTTTCTGGATATTAACTACTCCGGACCATGTTTCAGAAGGTAAGTGTAAGTGTTGTTCAAATTTTCTATATCTTTGTTACTATTCATGCAATTACCCTCTATTTCATTAATTAGGCACATTTCCATGAAAAGACGCTTTTGGTCATTGCGTTCCGTCCTGAGTACCCTGACACCATCGTAGTCTGCCTCATGTCTCGACTCGTTGACATGAATCGACAAACCACAAGCCCGAGGTTTTCTCTTCACATCACTCTTATGCTGAGTTACACGTTGACCCAATCTTTGGCTTGTTTGGCCTCTATATGTCAATGGGCAGTTCATACAGGGAATTTCGTAAATGACACCACTCTTTTGTAAGATAGGTGTCTTATCTTTCAGATTAGTAAATAAATTACCAACCGTGATGGTATTAGACACGGCCACGACAGTGCCAGAGCCACCCAGAACACGCTTCAAGGGGGGTGTGAGGTTCTCAACATTGTGCAACTTTCTGTACTTTTTTGAGTTGTTATTATTATCACCTACATTTTCCTCTTCCACAGGGGAGTCACTGTTAGGAGGAGTTAGTTGGTCAGTGAACAGGAACTTCTTCAACAGGTAAGTGGGATAGCCATTCTTTAAAAGTATTTCGTTCAAAATATTTAAGTTTTTTTCTTTAAGAGAAGGGTGAACTATTTTTACAATTCTATTTTTTAAAGCATTGATGAGATTAATTTTGTATCGAAACGGGTGATCTGAATGGTATGAGATGTACCTTCCTGAGTTGGTCCCTTTAGAATTCTTCAACAGGATTATTAACTTCATTTTCAGTAGTACTTATTTTGGGTTCAGTGATGTCTTCTATCAGGTTGTGTTTGGGTGCCCGATGGGGTCGGTGCTCTCTCCAATACTAGCCGAGATAGTAATGAACTATCTCTTAAAGTCCTGTGTGGAGAGTTTGCCGTTCACGTTTGGCTTCCTCTATCAGTATGTGGATGACATCATCTGCTCCTTACCCTCAGACAAAATGGATTTGACTTTAAATACTTTTAACAATTTCAATACACATTTAAAATTTACAATAGAGTGTGAGAAGGATGGAGGAGTACCTTTCGTGGATACTTTCGTAATAAGAGATGAACATAATTTCATTAAACTCGATTGGTATAGAAAGGCTACCAACTCAGGAAGGTACATCTCATACCATTCAGATCACCCGTTTCGATACAAAATTAATCTCATCAATGCTTTAAAAAATAGAATTGTAAAAATAGTTCACCCTTCTCTTAAAGAAAAAAACTTAAATATTTTGAACGAAATACTTTTAAAGAATGGCTATCCCACTTACCTGTTGAAGAAGTTCCTGTTCACTGACCAACTAACTCCTCCTAACAGTGACTCCTCTGTGGAAGAGGAAAATATAGGTGATAATAATAACAACTCAAAAAAGTACAGAAAGTTGCACAATGTTGAGAACCTCACGCCCCCCTTGAAGCGTGTTCTGGGTGGCTCTGGCACTGTCGTGGCCGTGTCTAATACCATCACGGTTGGTAATTTATTTACTAATCTGAAAGATAAGACACCTATCTTACAAAAGAGTGGTGTCATTTACGAAATTCCCTGTATGAACTGCCCATTGACATATAGAGGCCAAACAAGCCAAAAATTGGGTCAACGTGTAACTCAGCATAAGAGTGATGTGAAGAGAAAACCTCGGGCTTGTGGTTTGTCGATTCATGTCAACGAGTCGAGACATGAGGCAGACTACGATGGTGTCAGGGTACTCAGGACGGAACGCAATGACCAAAAGCGTCTTTTCATGGAAATGTGCCTAATTAATGAAATAGAGGGTAATTGCATGAATAGTAACAAAGATATAGAAAATTTGAACAACACTTACACTTACCTTCTGAAACATGGTCCGGAGTAGTTAATATCCAGAAACTAAAAATACCTGATTAGCATTTGGAACTGCCCCATAGTTTAATTAACCCTGACCCACCACTTTCCAAATCAAGTTTTAAATAATTTCAAGACAAACTGGTCCCGCTTGCCGTTCGAATTTTTCCCTAGTGTCCTTCATTCGTGTTGAACTGACCACATGTCAAAAAAACCATATAAATTTTAGTTTGGTTAAAAATGCCCCAGTGAAGCATGGTGCAGTAACATTTTCCGTTTTCGCTTAACCAAATTGTGCCGTAAATAACACCTGATGTCTATTACTGTTTTAATTACATCTATAAGCAACAGCCATATTTTGTAAGTAATTTTAACACCTTTAGAATAAGTTCAGACTAACTGTTGTTTATAATCGTTTTAGTTCTCATGAAGATGCTAAAAATTATTAGCGAAATATAAGAATTAAAATAAAGGCCTACTAAATAACAGCTCCTTTATTTGCAACACGACTTTCACCCTATTAAACAATCTCCTATATATATATATATATATATATATATATATATATATATATATATATACTATTAAGCAATTACTTTTAATCTTAGCTATATTTTGAATCTGATTAGATTCTTCTTCAGGCAAACTACAAGATACAAATAAATATATAAATATACAAATATTCTTGTTACCACACATCTAACGAAACGAAATCAAAAACATAGAAATAAAAACACTTACAATTATGTAATTAATGTAGATTGACATCAACGGTGACCAACATTGTTACGGCGTCGTGTTGTGCAACATTCACATATCCCAAAACATAGGGAACACATACACGTCAACACAAACAAATTAAAAACTACGAGCAGCCATTTCAGAAGGACAACGACTCAGAGCCATGACCTGCTAGACAAGACGACGGCAGAAGATTTTGAAGAAGAATCTAATCAGATTTGAAATATAGCTAAGATTAAAAGTAATTGCTTAATAGTTTTATTTGATCGACGCCCTACTAAATTATCCATTTTTTATATCTTCGATCGACGATTTATGAAAGAATTTTTATTTCAACCATGGGCTTTTATCAAGAAATTTCACGCGTCTACGGAATTAACATCGTGAGACTGATGAAGAATATATCAAACCATAACATCAGATTGGCAAAGATGAGAAACCGACTAACTTTCCTGTTGAAATGCAGAAGAGCTGGAATTACACCTAAACACGAGCTAGACGGATCAAGGAGGGCGGTGGCATTGTTGGACACGACAAACAGGCAGTTGATACGTAAGATAAACAATTTCTCGACTAGACTTGAAGCATCAACCTTGAATCTTGAAATCCAGATTACCATTAGTAATATTGCAAAAGTTAGCAATGATCAGTCAAATTTACAAAGGCAAGTTGATAACTCCATACCGTTCCATATTTTAACCAGATTTTCCGACAACTTGAAGCTTAGTTATAAAAAATGCTTTAACAAAGTAAAAGCTACTCATATTAAAAAATTTAAACACTTGGTCTCTGCTAGGGAGGCAGAGGTTGTTGATTTATTTAATGGCAATGGTGGGTGGATAAGAAACTTGTCCTCTGTGTCGATACCAGCGGACATTTTGAATTTTCTCTCACTTGGCCCATCTTTTTGTTTAAGAACCGATAAGCACAATTTAAATTTGAGGAAATTACTGATGGAAGTTGAGTGTGTTATCACCGATTGTCGGGAGATCGACAAAGACATGTTGAGGGCTAGGGTCACCAATTGTATCACCAATTTCTTGGTGGGGGGTGGGAGTGGGACGTGGTTGGAGAATTACATTAAGGTTTTAAGCGGCAGGACATCACGTTATTTGAGTCAACATCCTGAAATTGTTGTTACCAAAGCTGACAAGGGTTCTGTCACAGTCATCATGGACAGAGAACCCTACATAAATAAGTCATTTGAAATGCTCACTGATGATAATGTCTATGCGAAAATTGATAATAATCCTCTACTAAAAACCCAAAATAAACTATCTCAATTACTGAAAACTTTAATGAATAGTAAAGTAATAACCAAGTCTGATTTTGAACAACTGAATATCAAAAATTCCGTACTTAGCAAAGCGTATTTTTTACCAAAAATCCATAAACCTGATACGCCACTAAGACCAATAATCTCAGCTAATGGGTCAACAACGTATGGTTTATCTAAATTCATTGCTGACATTCTAACAGTCTCGCTAGGTAACAAGACGGAATATAATATTAAAGATAGTTTTCATTTTGTGGATAAAATAAGAGAGACAACCATCCCTAATAATTGGATGCTGATTTCTTTGGATGTGGTCAGCCTTTTTACAAATATACCAGCTGAACTTGTTTACACGATCATAGAGGAGAAATGGGATTTAATTGAACCAAATTGTCAGTTTGCGTTGGGATCTTTTTTAAATGTCTTAGAGTTTATTTTTTCAAATACTTTTTTCACATTTCAGAATCAGGTTTTTTTACAAAAATTTGGTACACCTATGGGTTCTCCAATCAGTCCCATTCTGGCAACCGTCGTGATGGATTATGTGTTGGACAGGGTCATCCCTTCTTTGAAGTTTCGTTTACCTTTCATGTATAAATTTGTGGATGATATCATCACGTGCATTCCACGGGGGGAGGTTGATTACATATTGACTGCCTTTAACAACTTCTCTCCTTACATACAATTCACTGTGGAAGTTGAGAATAATGATAGCTTGCCTTTCCTGGACTGTCTAATAATCAGGGGTTGCCATGGGGGAGTCAAGGTTGATTGGTACAATAAACCCACTTATTCGGGACGCTACATAAACTTCAAGTCGGGCCATTCCTTTGACCAAAAGGTAAATACGGTGTGCGCTATGAAGAACAGAATCTTAAAAATTTGTGATACTACTTTTCAAAAATCAGCACTTAACAAATTGAAGAGTGTGTTTCTACGTAATGGTTACCCCAACAAGTTACTTAACAAGATTCTTTTTTCTGCGTACACTGGTTTACAAGTCCCCAGCATCTTTGATGCACCCAAACCCCAAACTATTTATAAAAAGATCACGATGGTGCCTGGATTAACACACACCCTTAAGCACGTATTGGGACGGTCCCTTCCTGATAATATAAAAATCGCTCAACATTATCCTAATAAGGTCGCAAACATTTTTAGTAGGATTAAAGATCAGGATCCTGTGGATTATAAATCCAACATCATTTACAGGATCAGTTGTAGAGATTGTGATGGAGAGTATGTGGGAGTTACTAAACAATGGTTAAAAAACAGGGTTTGTTTACATAAAAGCGATTGCCGCACGGGGAAAACTAGATGTGCCCTGGCCTCACATGCTCTCCAAAATAATCATACTTTTGACTACGAAAACATAAAAATTTTGGATACTGAGAGAGATTACAGGAACCGATTGTTCCTTGAAATGTATCATATTAAGTCAACAGCAAATAGTATTAACTTTAAAACCGACCTGGAGGGACTGAGTGATATCTATTCATACATTATGAGTTTGGATTTCGGGAATAATAGGACCAATGACACCGCCGAATACAGTTTGGTGTTCTGATGTTTCCCGTTTTGTCATGTGTACGTACTGCGCATGGTTTCGAAAAATCTTCTGCCGTCGTCTTGTGTAGCAGGTCATGGCTCTGAGTCGTTGTCCTTCTGAAATGGCTGCTCGTAGTTTTTAATTTGTTTGTGTTGACGTGTATGTGTTCCCTATGTTTTGGGATATGTGAATTTTGCACAACACCACGCCGTAACAATGTTGGTCACCGTTGATGTCAATCTACATTAATTACATAATTGTAAGTGTTTTTATTTCTATGTTTTTGATTTCGTTTCGTTAGATGTGTGGTAACAAGAATATTTGTATATTTATATATTTATTTGTATCTTGTAGTTTGCCTGAAGAAGAATCTAATCAGATTTGAAATATAGCTAAGATTAAAAGTAATTGCTTAATAGTTTTATTTGATCGACGCCCGACTAAATTATCCAGCTTTTATATCTTCGATCGACGATTTATGAAAGAATTTATATATATATATATATATATATATATATATATATATATATATATATATATATATATATATATATATATATATATATATATATAAATATATATATATATAATATATATATATATATATATAGAATCAACTAAAGAAGCGAATGATAATTAATCCAGGTGAGGATAATTTTTGGAAAAAGCACCTCCGCCTGGATTTGAACCAGGACCCCTCCAATTTCCGGTTGACTGCTCTCCCAATTGAGCTACAGAGGTAGTGGAAATTTATAGGTTTTATTTGTCACTTCAGGATTTGCAAGCCGAATTTCGAATTAAACAAACCCGTCGTGACACCTATTGGGGATAGATGGAAGTTTGGTAACTAGGAATCGCTAAATGTTTATTGCTAAAAGCTCATACAGATGAATAAATTCAAGGGAAAATGGTTAATTACGTAAACTCGTCAGTAATGTAGAATCAACTAAAGAAGCGAATGATAATTAATCCAGGTGAGGATAATTTTTGGAAAAAGCACCTCCGCCTGGATTTGAACCAGGACCCCTCCAATTTCCGGTTGACTGCTCTCCCAATTGAGCTACAGAGGTAGTGGAAATTTATAGGTTTTATTTGTCACTTCAGGATTTGCAAGCCGAATTTCGAATTAAACAAACCCGTCGTGACACCTATTGGTGACACCTATATATATATATATATATATATATATATATATATATATATATAATATGGAAAGCTGGTTAATCGACGGTGAGATATTCGAGGAGAAAGGTAATTTGTCGGGCAATTCCGTCATACGAAAATCGAAGAAGCAACCATATTGTCCTCATATTCACATATGAGGACTAATAGTCCGAAACACGTATCTACGGTTGCTTCTTCGATTTTCGTATGACGGAATTGCCCGACAAATTACCTTTCTCCTTATATATATATATACATATATATATATATATATATATGTGGATAATGGAGTATTAATTGATCGTTAATTTAATAAGATATGTAGTTGATTGTCTGGGTGTCGATCACTGGCTGTTTTTGTTTAAATAAAACTCATTTAAATCTTACAATATTTCCGGTCTTTATTGACCCTTCTTCCGGTAAGGTTCTGAAAATAACCAACAATAAGCAATACAACTCTATCGACAGGTGTTTCAATACTACTTACTGCGAGTTAATGGAAGTAGCGAGACATTAAAAGCAGGGTATTGACATTAAAAACGGACGACAACTAAACAATTTCACTTTTTACGGACGATGCGGGCATTTTTACATTATTTACGAACAAACCATGATGTCCAGCGTGTGCGAAACGTGGATGGACTTGAACAACACAAAATCCGTTTTTTACTCTCACCCAACACTCGAGTATGAATCGCGCAAGTAAACGTAGACACAGCGCCGCCAACCATCAATCTCCCCGGCACAACAATATCCAACCCCACAACTACAATTCAAATATGACATCCAAAACAACATCTAAAATGCAAGAGTTGAGTCGTCCCTTGGTGTTCTTCTTTTTTTTATCAAAATCAATTATATGAGAGTATATGTTACTTAGGTTTTCAGTATCTTGTTTGAAGTTTACATTATTTTGGGTGATATTAATATTATACATCTCTAGAAACATTCTGTTATTATAACGAGCATCCGAATCCAAAATCTTTACTTCATTGAAATTAAAAGCGTGTTTATGTTCTATTGCGTGGGCCGCCAATGCACATCTCGTTTTTTTGGTATTACAATCGCTTCTGTGTGAACTCATTCGGCTCCGTAACAAGAGTTTTTAGTAAGACCAGAACTGTTAATAAACGTAAATTCCAGGATCTGATAGATAGACAAAGTAATGTTGACGGGTTATTCGAAAGTAATAATGGGTGGATTGTCAACCTGTCTAATGTTGAAGTACCCGAGGAAGCGTTGACCTTGCTATCGCTGGGACCTAAGTTCTGTTTACCACCTACCAGGGATAATTTAAACATTAAACGATTGTTGATGGAGGTGGAGGGTATTCTGGCTGAGTGTCCCACTGATGGCAGGAATATTAATAGAGCTAAAATCACGAACGTAGTCACTAATTACATTAATAAAGAACATATAACAAGTAGTGCTTTAGAGGTACGTGTGGGGAGTCTGTATCAGAAAACAAAACGGTTTTTAGAGAATCACCCGGAAGTGATTGTGGTTGGAGCCGATAAGGGCGCGACCACAGTAATTATGAACCGGGCTGAATACATTGGTAAAGCAACGGAAATGCTTAATGACACTCTAACCTATAAAAAGATGTCAAGGTCACCTTTGATTAGTCAGCAAAATAATGTAAATAAATTGCTTCTTCGTCTGAAAGATAAAGGCTGCTTAACTGACACAGACTACATAAGAATGCGCACAAAAAACTCCCAAATGAGTAGAGCGTACTTCAAACCAAAAATCCACAAAGAAGGTAATCCGCTAAGACCAATAATATCAGATGTGGGCTCGGCAACCTTTGCACTTTCGAAATACATAGGCAACATTCTGTCGGTATCTTTATCAACCGAGACTAACTTCAATGTGGTTGATTCCTTTGACTTCATTGAAAAAATAAAAAGTATTAATTTGCCGAAGGAACACGTCTTGGTTTCATTCGATGTTGTAAGTCTTTTCACAAACATACCGCTCCAACTAGTAATAGAAATAATTGAACAAAGGTGGCATTTGATACAACCGAATTGCAAATTTACGGTCGAATTGTTTGTTGATACATTGAAATACCTATTCGATAACACGTTCTTCACGTTTAACAACCAATACTACAAACAAGTATTTGGCACACCAATGGGGTCACCAATTAGCCCAATTTTGGCTTTGATCACTATGGACTACGTTTTGGAAAATATATCTCCCCTTTTAGGACCTACACCACTCCTGTACAAATTCGTGGATGATATAATAACTTGTGTTCCTCGAGAGAAGGCTGATGACATTTTAGCAGTCTACAATAGTTTTAACCATCATATACAGTTTACTATGGAGATTGAAACCGAAAATTGTATCCCTTTTTTAGATTGTAGGGTAATAAGGGCGAGTGATGGTTCCATCACCACTGACAGGTATACAAAAAAGACGTACTCCGGGCGTTATGTTAACTTTCATTCAAACCACTCATTCAAACATAAAATTAACACCGTACTTGGAATTAAAAATAGGATTTTAAAGATATGTGACCCGGAGTTTCAGTCCTCAGCATTAAATAAACTGAGATTGGCATTCATAAATAATTGCTTTCCTTTGAAACTGGTAAATCGATTGTTATTCTCGACTAGCGCTCAAATCCAAACAACTCAAAGCAGTATATTTGATCCACCACAGTTACCTACAGATACTTATCTAAAGATAGCATCCATTCCAACGGTCACAGCAAAGATAAAAAAAATAATTCAACCTTTTCTGCAACAAAATATAAAAGTAGTTGAACATTATCCGAACAAACTTAACACTATATTTACTAAGATCAAGGATGAAGTGCCGTTGTTGTTTCGATCTAATGTGATTTACAAAGTGGAGTGCTTTGACTGCGATGGATGCTATGTTGGTGTCACCAGTCAGTGGTTACGGAGCCGAATGAGTTTACACAGAAGCGATTGTAATACCAAAAAACGAGATGTGCATTGGCGGCCCACGCAATAGAACATAAACACGCTTTTAATTTCAATGAAGTAAAGATTTTGGATTCGGATGCTCGTTATAATAACAGAATGTTTCTAGAGATGTATAATATTAATATTACCGAAAATAATGTAAACTTCAAACAAGATACTGAAAACCTAAGTAACATATACTCTCATATAATTGATTTTGATAAAAAAAGAAGAACACCAAGGGACGACTCAACTCTTGCATTTTAGATGTTGTTTTGGATGTCATATTTGAATTGTAGTTGTGGGGTTGGATATTGTTGTGCCGGGGAGATTGATGGTTGGCGGCGCTGTGTCTACGTTTACTTGCGCGATTCATACTCGAGTGTTGGGTGAGAGTAAAAAACGGATTTTGTGTTGTTCAAGTCCATCCACGTTTCGCACACGCTGGACATCATGGTTTGTTCGTAAATAATGTAAAAATGTCCGCATCGTCCGTAAAAAGTGAAATTGTTTAGTTGTCGTCCGTTTTTAATGTCAATACCCTGCTTTTAATGTCTCGCTACTTCCATTAACTCGCAGTAAGTAGTATTGAAACACCTGTCGATAGAGTTGTATTTGTTATTGTTGATTATTTTCAGAACCTTACCTGAAGAAGGGTCAATAAAGACCCGAAATATTGTAAGATTTAAATGAGTTTTATTTAAACAAAAACAGCCAGTGATCGACACCCAGACAATCAACTACATATCTTATTAAATTAACGATCAATTACTACTCCATTATCCACATATTTAATCATCATGGGTTTCTACAACGACATCAAGCTCACGTATGGTCACACTACCGAAAGGAGCATGAAACAATGGGCTACAACGAATATCAGGCTAGCGAGGTTGAGAAACAGACTAACATTCTTAACGAGGTGCAAAAAGAACAACATAACCCCAGGACACATTAGCAACGGAACCAGAACCACGTTAGCGATATTGGACACAACAGATGCTGGAATCCTTCGGAGGATCGCTAAGTTTACACACGGGTTAGCGGGTACGACCATCAATCTTGAGATAAAACTAACCATTAGTAATATCAATAAGTGGGAAAGGGAAATGCGGGAGTTGAGCGTTCAAATCAGAAACAAGATACCTGTTCACGTTTTCTTGAGTTTCCAAGATAGTCTTAATGTTAACTATCACAGAGTTTTTAGTAAGACCAGAACTGTTAATAAACGTAAATTCCAGGATCTGATAGATAGACAAAGTAATGTTGACGGGTTGTTCGAAAGTAATAATGGGTGGATTGTCAACCTGTCTAATGTTGAAGTACCCGAGGAAGCGTTGACCTTGCTATCGCTGGGACCTAAGTTCTGTTTACCACCTACCAGGGATAATTTAAACATTAAACGATTGTTGATGGAGGTGGAGGGTATTCTGGCTGAGTGTCCCACTGATGGCAGGAATATTAATACAGCTAAAATCACGAACGTAGTCACTAATTACATTAATAAAGAACATATAACAAGTAGTGCTTTAGAGGTACGTGTGGGGAGTCTGTATCAGAAAACAAAACGGTTTTTAAAGAATCACCCGGAAGTGATTGTGGTTGGAGCCGATAAGGGCGCGACCACAGTAATTATGAACCGGGCTGAATACATTGGTAAAGCAACGGAAATGCTTAATGACACTCTAACCTATAAAAAGATGTCAAGGTCACCTTTGGGTAGTCAGCAATATAATGTAAATAAATTGCTTCTTCGTCTGAAAGATAAAGGCTGCTTAACTGACACAGACTACATAAGAATGCGCACAAAAAGCTCCCAAATGAGTAGAGCGTACTTCAAACCAAAAATCCACAAAGAAGGTAATCCGCTAAGACCAATAATATCAGATGTGGGCTCGGCAACCTTTGCACTTTCGAAATACATAGGCAACATTCTGTCGGTATCTTTATCAACCGAGACTAACTTCAATGTGGTTGATTCCTTTGACTTCATTGAAAAAATAAAAAGTATTAATTTGCCGAAGGAACACGTCTTGGTTTCATTCGATGTTGTAAGTCTTTTCACAAACATACCGCTCCAACTAGTAATAGAAATAATTGAACAAAGGTGGCATTTGATACAACCGAATTGCAAATTTACGGTCGAATTGTTTGTTGATACATTGAAATACCTATTCGATAACACGTTCTTCACGTTTAACAACCAATACTACAAACAAGTATTTGGCACACCAATGGGGTCACCAATTAGCCCAATTTTGGCTTTGATCACTATGGACTACGTTTTGGAAAATATATCTCCCCTTTTAGGACCTACACCACTCCTGTACAAATTCGTGGATGATATAATAACTTGTGTTCCTCGAGAGAAGGCTGATGACATTTTAGCAGTCTACAATAGTTTTAACCATCATATACAGTTTACTATGGAGATTGAAACCGAAAATTGTATCCCTTTTTTAGATTGTAGGGTAATAAGGGCGAGTGATGGTTCCATCACCACTGACAGGTATACAAAAAAGACGTACTCCGGGCGTTATGTTAACTTTCATTCAAACCACTCATTCAAACATAAAATTAACACCGTACTTGGAATTAAAAATAGGATTTTAAAGATATGTGACCCGGAGTTTCAGTCCTCAGCATTAAATAAACTGAGATTGGCATTCATAAATAATTGCTTTCCTTTGAAACTGGTAAATCGATTGTTATTCTCGACTAGCGCTCAAATCCAAACAACTCAAAGCAGTATATTTGATCCACCACAGTTACCTACAGATACTTATCTAAAGATAGCATCCATTCCAACGGTCACAGCAAAGATAAAAAAAATAATTCAACCTTTTCTGCAACAAAATATAAAAGTAGTTGAACATTATCCGAACAAACTTAACACTATATTTACTAAGATCAAGGATGAAGTGCCGTTGTTGTTTCGATCTAATGTGATTTACAAAGTGGAGTGCTTTGACTGCGATGGATGCTATGTTGGTGTCACCAGTCAGTGGTTACGGAGCCGAATGAGTTTACACAGAAGCGATTGTAATACCAAAAAACGAGATGTGCATTGGCGGCCCACGCAATAGAACATAAACACGCTTTTAATTTCAATGAAGTAAAGATTTTGGATTCGGATGCTCGTTATAATAACAGAATGTTTCTAGAGATGTATAATATTAATATTACCGAAAATAATGTAAACTTCAAACAAGATACTGAAAACCTAAGTAACATATACTCTCATATAATTGATTTTGATAAAAAAAGAAGAACACCAAGGGACGACTCAACTCTTGCATTTTAGATGTTGTTTTGGATGTCATATTTGAATTGTAGTTGTGGGGTTGGATATTGTTGTGCCGGGGAGATTGATGGTTGGCGGCGCTGTGTCTACGTTTACTTGCGCGATTCATACTCGAGTGTTGGGTGAGAGTAAAAAACGGATTTTGTGTTGTTCAAGTCCATCCACGTTTCGCACACGCTGGACATCATGGTTTGTTCGTAAATAATGTAAAAATGTCCGCATCGTCCGTAAAAAGTGAAATTGTTTAGTTGTCGTCCGTTTTTAATGTCAATACCCTGCTTTTAATGTCTCGCTACTTCCATTAACTCGCAGTAAGTAGTATTGAAACACCTGTCGATAGAGTTGTATTTGTTATTGTTGATTATTTTCAGAACCTTACCTGAAGAAGGGTCAATAAAGACCCGAAATATTGTAAGATTTAAATGAGTTTTATTTAAACAAAAACAGCCAGTGATCGACACCCAGACAATCAACTACATATCTTATTAAATTAACGATCAATTACTACTCCATTATCCACATATTTAATCATCATGGGTTTCTACAACGACATCAAGCTCACGTATGGTCACACTACCGAAAGGAGCATGAAACAATGGGCTACAACGAATATCAGGCTAGCGAGGTTGAGAAACAGACTAACATTCTTAACGAGGTGCAAAAAGAACAACATAACCCCAGGACACATTAGCAACGGAACCAGAACCACGTTAGCGATATTGGACACAACAGATGCTGGAATCCTTCGGAGGATCGCTAAGTTTACACACGGGTTAGCGGGTACGACCATCAATCTTGAGATAAAACTAACCATTAGTAATATCAATAAGTGGGAAAGGGAAATGCGGGAGTTGAGCGTTCAAATCAGAAACAAGATACCTGTTCACGTTTTCTTGAGTTTCCAAGATAGTCTTAATGTTAACTATCACAGAGTTTTTAGTAAGACCAGAACTGTTAATAAACGTAAATTCCAGGATCTGATAGATAGACAAAGTAATGTTGACGGGTTGTTCGAAAGTAATAATGGGTGGATTGTCAACCTGTCTAATGTTGAAGTACCCGAGGAAGCGTTGACCTTGCTATCGCTGGGACCTAAGTTCTGTTTACCACCTACCAGGGATAATTTAAACATTAAACGATTGTTGATGGAGGTGGAGGGTATTCTGGCTGAGTGTCCCACTGATGGCAGGAATATTAATACAGCTAAAATCACGAACGTAGTCACTAATTACATTAATAAAGAACATATAACAAGTAGTGCTTTAGAGGTACGTGTGGGGAGTCTGTATCAGAAAACAAAACGGTTTTTAAAGAATCACCCGGAAGTGATTGTGGTTGGAGCCGATAAGGGCGCGACCACAGTAATTATGAACCGGGCTGAATACATTGGTAAAGCAACGGAAATGCTTAATGACACTCTAACCTATAAAAAGATGTCAAGGTCACCTTTGGGTAGTCAGCAATATAATGTAAATAAATTGCTTCTTCGTCTGAAAGATAAAGGCTGCTTAACTGACACAGACTACATAAGAATGCGCACAAAAAGCTCCCAAATGAGTAGAGCGTACTTCAAACCAAAAATCCACAAAGAAGGTAATCCGCTAAGACCAATAATATCAGATGTGGGCTCGGCAACCTTTGCACTTTCGAAATACATAGGCAACATTCTGTCGGTATCTTTATCAACCGAGACTAACTTCAATGTGGTTGATTCCTTTGACTTCATTGAAAAAATAAAAAGTATTAATTTGCCGAAGGAACACGTCTTGGTTTCATTCGATGTTGTAAGTCTTTTCACAAACATACCGCTCCAACTAGTAATAGAAATAATTGAACAAAGGTGGCATTTGATACAACCGAATTGCAAATTTACGGTCGAATTGTTTGTTGATACATTGAAATACCTATTCGATAACACGTTCTTCACGTTTAACAACCAATACTACAAACAAGTATTTGGCACACCAATGGGGTCACCAATTAGCCCAATTTTGGCTTTGATCACTATGGACTACGTTTTGGAAAATATATCTCCCCTTTTAGGACCTACACCACTCCTGTACAAATTCGTGGATGATATAATAACTTGTGTTCCTCGAGAGAAGGCTGATGACATTTTAGCAGTCTACAATAGTTTTAACCATCATATACAGTTTACTATGGAGATTGAAACCGAAAATTGTATCCCTTTTTTAGATTGTAGGGTAATAAGGGCGAGTGATGGTTCCATCACCACTGACAGGTATACAAAAAAGACGTACTCCGGGCGTTATGTTAACTTTCATTCAAACCACTCATTCAAACATAAAATTAACACCGTACTTGGAATTAAAAATAGGATTTTAAAGATATGTGACCCGGAGTTTCAGTCCTCAGCATTAAATAAACTGAGATTGGCATTCATAAATAATTGCTTTCCTTTGAAACTGGTAAATCGATTGTTATTCTCGACTAGCGCTCAAATCCAAACAACTCAAAGCAGTATATTTGATCCACCACAGTTACCTACAGATACTTATCTAAAGATAGCATCCATTCCAACGGTCACAGCAAAGATAAAAAAAATAATTCAACCTTTTCTGCAACAAAATATAAAAGTAGTTGAACATTATCCGAACAAACTTAACACTATATTTACTAAGATCAAGGATGAAGTGCCGTTGTTGTTTCGATCTAATGTGATTTACAAAGTGGAGTGCTTTGACTGCGATGGATGCTATGTTGGTGTCACCAGTCAGTGGTTACGGAGCCGAATGAGTTTACACAGAAGCGATTGTAATACCAAAAAACGAGATGTGCATTGGCGGCCCACGCAATAGAACATAAACACGCTTTTAATTTCAATGAAGTAAAGATTTTGGATTCGGATGCTCGTTATAATAACAGAATGTTTCTAGAGATGTATAATATTAATATTACCGAAAATAATGTAAACTTCAAACAAGATACTGAAAACCTAAGTAACATATACTCTCATATAATTGATTTTGATAAAAAAAGAAGAACACCAAGGGACGACTCAACTCTTGCATTTTAGATGTTGTTTTGGATGTCATATTTGAATTGTAGTTGTGGGGTTGGATATTGTTGTGCCGGGGAGATTGATGGTTGGCGGCGCTGTGTCTACGTTTACTTGCGCGATTCATACTCGAGTGTTGGGTGAGAGTAAAAAACGGATTTTGTGTTGTTCAAGTCCATCCACGTTTCGCACACGCTGGACATCATGGTTTGTTCGTAAATAATGTAAAAATGTCCGCATCGTCCGTAAAAAGTGAAATTGTTTAGTTGTCGTCCGTTTTTAATGTCAATACCCTGCTTTTAATGTCTCGCTACTTCCATTAACTCGCAGTAAGTAGTATTGAAACACCTGTCGATAGAGTTGTATTTGTTATTGTTGATTATTTTCAGAACCTTACCTGAAGAAGGGTCAATAAAGACCCGAAATATTGTAAGATTTAAATGAGTTTTATTTAAACAAAAACAGCCAGTGATCGACACCCAGACAATCAACTACATATCTTATTAAATTAACGATCAATTACTACTCCATTATCCACATATTTAATCATCATGGGTTTCTACAACGACATCAAGCTCACGTATGGTCACACTACCGAAAGGAGCATGAAACAATGGGCTACAACGAATATCAGGCTAGCGAGGTTGAGAAACAGACTAACATTCTTAACGAGGTGCAAAAAGAACAACATAACCCCAGGACACATTAGCAACGGAACCAGAACCACGTTAGCGATATTGGACACAACAGATGCTGGAATCCTTCGGAGGATCGCTAAGTTTACACACGGGTTAGCGGGTACGACCATCAATCTTGAGATAAAACTAACCATTAGTAATATCAATAAGTGGGAAAGGGAAATGCGGGAGTTGAGCGTTCAAATCAGAAACAAGATACCTGTTCACGTTTTCTTGAGTTTCCAAGATAGTCTTAATGTTAACTATCACAGAGTTTTTAGTAAGACCAGAACTGTTAATAAACGTAAATTCCAGGATCTGATAGATAGACAAAGTAATGTTGACGGGTTGTTCGAAAGTAATAATGGGTGGATTGTCAACCTGTCTAATGTTGAAGTACCCGAGGAAGCGTTGACCTTGCTATCGCTGGGACCTAAGTTCTGTTTACCACCTACCAGGGATAATTTAAACATTAAACGATTGTTGATGGAGGTGGAGGGTATTCTGGCTGAGTGTCCCACTGATGGCAGGAATATTAATACAGCTAAAATCACGAACGTAGTCACTAATTACATTAATAAAGAACATATAACAAGTAGTGCTTTAGAGGTACGTGTGGGGAGTCTGTATCAGAAAACAAAACGGTTTTTAAAGAATCACCCGGAAGTGATTGTGGTTGGAGCCGATAAGGGCGCGACCACAGTAATTATGAACCGGGCTGAATACATTGGTAAAGCAACGGAAATGCTTAATGACACTCTAACCTATAAAAAGATGTCAAGGTCACCTTTGGGTAGTCAGCAATATAATGTAAATAAATTGCTTCTTCGTCTGAAAGATAAAGGCTGCTTAACTGACACAGACTACATAAGAATGCGCACAAAAAGCTCCCAAATGAGTAGAGCGTACTTCAAACCAAAAATCCACAAAGAAGGTAATCCGCTAAGACCAATAATATCAGATGTGGGCTCGGCAACCTTTGCACTTTCGAAATACATAGGCAACATTCTGTCGGTATCTTTATCAACCGAGACTAACTTCAATGTGGTTGATTCCTTTGACTTCATTGAAAAAATAAAAAGTATTAATTTGCCGAAGGAACACGTCTTGGTTTCATTCGATGTTGTAAGTCTTTTCACAAACATACCGCTCCAACTAGTAATAGAAATCATTGAACAAAGGTGGCATTTGATACAACCGAATTGCAAATTTACGGTCGAATTGTTTGTTGATACATTGAAATTCCTATTCGATAACACGTTCTTCACGTTTAACAACCAATACTACAAACAAGTATTTGGCACACCAATGGGGTCACCAATTAGCCCAATTTTGGCTTTGATCACTATAGACTACGTTTTGGAAAATATATCTCCCTTTTTAGGACCTACACCACTCCTGTACAAATTCGTGGATGATATAATAACTTGTGTTCCTCGAGAGAAAGCTGATGACATTTTAGCAGTCTACAATAGTTTTAACCATCATATACAGTTTACTATGGAGATTGAAACCGAAAATTGTATCCCTTTTTTAGATTATAGGGTAATAAGGGCGAGTGATGGTTCCATCACCACTGACTGGTATACAAAAAAGACGTACTCCGGGCGTTATGTTAACTTTCATTCAAACCACTCATTCAAACATAAAATTAACACCGTACTTGGATTGAAAAATAGGATTTTAAAGATATGTGACCCGGAGTTTCAGTTCTCAGCATTAAATAAACTGAGATTGGCATTCATAAATAATGGCTTTCCTTTGAAACTGGTAAATCGATTGTTATTCTCGACTAGCGCTCAAATCCAAACAACTCAAAGCAGTATATTTGATCCACCACAGTTACCTACAGATACTTATCTAAAGATAGCATCCATTCCAACGGTCACAGCAAAGATAAAAAATAATTCAACCTTTTCTGCACAAAATATAAAAATAGTTGTACATTACCCGAACAAACTTAACACTATATTTACTAAGATCAAGGATGAAGTGCCGTTGTTGTTTAGATCTAATGTGATTTACAAAGTGGAGTGCTTTGACTGCGATGGATGCTATATTGGTGTCACCAGTCAGTGGTTACGGAGCCGAATGAGTTTACACAGAAGCGATTGTAATACCAAAAAAACGCGATGTGCATTGGCGGCCCACGCAATAGAACATAAACACGCTTTTAATTTCTATGAAGTAAAGATTTTGGATTCGGATGCTCGTTATAATAACAGAATGTTTCTAGAGATGTATAATATTAATATTACCGAAAATAATGTAAACTTCAAACAAGATACTGAAAACCTAAGTAACATATACTCTCATATAATTGATTTTGATAAAAAAAGAAGAACACCAAGGGAGTTGGACGACTCAACTCGTGCATTTTAGATATTGTTTTGGATGTCATATTTGAATTGTAGTTGTGGGGTTGGATATTGTTGTGCCGGGGAGATTGATGGTTGGCGGCGCTGTGTCTACGTTTACTTGCACGATTCATACTCGAGTGTTGGGTGAGAGTAAAAAACGGATTTTGTGTTGTTCAAGTCCATCCACGTTTCGCACACGCTGGACATCATGGTTTGGTCGTAAATAATGTAAAAATGTCCGCATCGTCCGTAAAAAGTGAAATTGTTTAGTTGTCGTCCGTTTTTAATGTCAATACCCTGCTTTTAATGTCTCGCTACTTCATTAACTCGCAGTAAGTAGTATTGAAACACCTGTCGATAGAGTTGTATTGCTTATTGTTGGTTTGAGAAAAACTCGTTTCTTGTTTTGCAATATTTCGAAGCTTGATTTACTTCTTCTACAGGCAAACCACTACAATAAATAAAATACAATTACAAACGAAACGCAAGAGAAATTTAGCTACTATACAAATATAAAAGCACTTACAATGTGAGGGATACGTTTGATTTTGTGGATAAGCTTAGAAACATAAAAGTCCCGAATAACTACGTTATTATTTCTCTGGACGTTGTTAACTTATTCACTAACGTTCCCTTACAGTTGGGTAAATTAATAATCAGCCGTGACTGGGACTTAATAAAGGATAATTGCAGCTTCACTCTCGTTTCTTTTCTGTCAACTTTAGATTTTATTTTTAACAATACCTACTTCTCATTCCAAGGTAAACTCTTTCTTCAAAAATTTGGTACACCAATGGGCTCTCCAATTAGTCCTATTTTAGCTGTTATTGGTATGGATTATGTGTTAGATAATCTTATTCCTTTGTTGCCGTTTGACCTACCCTTCATCTATAAGTTCGTTGATGATGTAATTACTTGTGTTCCTCGTGATGGTGTGGAGACCATTTTGACCATTTTAATAGTTTTAACTCGCATATCCAGTTTACCAGTGAGACTGAGATTGACAACTGCATCCCCTTTCTAGACTGTAGAATAATACGCAAAGAGCATGGAGATTTACTCACTGACTGGTACACTAAGCCGACATATTCGGGCAGATATATAATATTCAAGATATTCAATTTTAAACGTAACCGCGAAAATCACCAAAAAATTAGTAAAATCAAAAAAACTCAAAAATTGTGATATTTAGATATAGGGTAACCTTATCAAAAATGATGTATTTTGATACGTAGAAAATAAAAATAAAATAAAAATTATATCATTCCATTTAAAATAACAAAGTTGATACCGACTTCCGGTGACCGGACGTGACAGTTAACTTGAGAATATTTTAGTTAAAGAGCTCAGATCGATTAAATTCTAATTCCAAAATTTCAAGTATCCAGAAATAGTAGAACATGAGAAACTTCTAATGTACCAGTTCCGTGAGACACCCTGTATATATATATATATATATATATATATATATATATATATATATATATATATATATATATATATATATATATATATATACATTATAAATACAATATAAATACAATACAATGTATGCGCCAATATAATGTATTTGTAATTTTTAAATGTCCCGCCCGACACCGATCAGCTCCCGTCCAGAACTCGTAGCTCTTTTCGCCGCTTCCAACAGCGCTGCTTTTGTTATTGTTTAGAATTTTCTCATAGGTGTTGTCCGCCATTATACATCTTCGATAAGTGTTTATGTGTATTTTAACTGGTTACTTCGACTACTGGCGGTATGTAAAACCTTTTTTGTCAAGTCTTGCAATTATGTATTTGTTTCTGTTAATTCGTAGTTTGCTGCAACTGATAACGGGGCGGCCCGGAAACTAGTTATTGCGTAGGAAGATAACGAAATAAATTTCGATCATCGATACAACAATTTTTTATTATATCTAGATTGTAGAATACCGGTCTGAGTCAATGATATATTGATTTCAGGGTGGAAACTTTGAAGCAGTCGACGTTTCCCGCTCTGTTGCCAAGAAGCATCTTCGGGACTAAGGCCGGGTTGTACCAACACTGATGATCGGTCGATCACGTTGATCATTTGGTCAGCGCCATTTTTGCGTGAAAATTTGGCCTGCTAAATGATCAACTGATCCGCCGGTTACCAGAGTTGGTACAACCCACCGTTGTCAAATTAGCCCCCCCACTTTTGAATTTTAAGTAAATTTTTATGCAAATCGTTTGGGAATCGTAGGGAGGGTTTGGGAGTACACTTTTTTCGTTTGGGAGTACATGGTTTTTGAGAAAATGAAAATTGTTTTTTGTACCGTCAAGTTGGCCCCCCGACTTTCACATTTTGTGATTTTTTTTATTGGAATGGCTTGGAAATCGTTAGGGAGGATTAGGGAGTCTAGTTTCGACGTTTGGGAGTAATTAGTTCAACTGCAAAGTAATATAAATGTTTAGTACATAACCTCACTTTTTAGTTTACCGGCGGAAAGTTACGCTAACGGCTTTGTTTTGCTATACATTTTACCCATTTCTTCAGAGACGGTTAGAATATGGTTAGGGAGGATTCAAAATGCCACTTTTTATATAAGAGAGTTCATTATTTGACCGCAAATCAATAACAAACTTTGAGTACGGAAGCCAACATAGCTAATGTATTTATCGGCTTTGTTTTACACAAATTGGTCGTATTTCACTTTTGATATAAGGGAGTATATTAGTTTGACCGAAATCAAAATTAAAGATTTAGGTTATGTACATATTCAACTATTGCATTTATCGGCTTTCCCTTCGATAAATGGTGTGTATTTCGTCATAAGTAATTAGAAAATCATGAGGGAGGATTAAAAAGTTCACTTTTGATGTAAGGGAGTAGATAATTTTTATGGCAAATCAATATCTAAGGTCGCGGTTATGTACCTTTAGAATTAACGCATTTAAAAACTTCTCTTTCCATAAATGGGACCTATTTTGTTCATAGTCTTGCAATATTAAATTTGTAAATTTAATATATTTATTTATTGCTTTTATTTTTCTATTAGTACGTATATTACATTTATTTTCGTCATAAACGCCATCTATGAGCACTCCTAAGAAATTGTGGCAAGGTATGCAACCAAATATACTTGCATACGTATCCTTTGGTTAGTTTAGTTTTTAAATACTCCTATCTAATAAAATACATTATAAAGAAGCTTTCTTCGAACGCCCGAAAAAAACAAAGTTTTATTTAGGACCCCAATTTAGCAGACAGAAACAAATGCTTACATTTTGATGGGATCGTTATAGTATACAACATGCTTTTATGCTTATTATTACATACATATCTTTATGTATATCATCTTTATGGCTATTTTGTGAACAAACGAAAGACTCATAATCGTGATAAGTTAACATGATATTCCTCCAATACGATAATCTAACAGTTTTAAAGGAAACGTACAATTTATCTCAAAACAAAACCAATATTTCCAACGTTCCGCTGGCAAACAAAATGAAGGTTTTCATCTAAACTTTTACGTTTATTTACGATAAAGCTCAGTATGTTCTTCCAAACATTAAAGTAAACTTCATCGCCGTCCCCAGAAATATTGCAAGATAAGCTTATCTTTTTCTGATTTCTGGGGACGGCGATGGAGTTTACTTTAATGTTTGGAGGAACATACATTATGAGTCTCTCGTTTGTTCACAAAATAGTCATAAAGATGATATACATAAAGATATGTATGTAATAATAAGCATAAAAGCATGTTGTATACCTATTCCATCAAAATGTAAGTATTTGTTTTTGTCTGCTAAATTGGGGTTTTAAATAAAACTTTGCTTTTTCGGGCGTTCGAAGAGAGTTTCTTTATAATGCATTTTATTAGATAGGAGTATTTAAAAACTAAACTAACCAATGGATACGTATGAAAGTATTTTTGGCAGCATACGTGGCCACAATTTCTTAGGAGTGTTCATAGATGGCGTTTATGACAGTCGAAAATAAATGTAATATACGTACTAATATAAAAATAAAAGCAATAAATAAATATATTAAATTTACAAATTTAATATTGCAAGACTATGAACAAAATAGGTCCCATTTATGGAAAGAGAAGTTTTTAAATGCGTTAATTCTAAAGGTACATAACCGCGACCTTAGATATTGATTTTCCATAAAAAGTATCTACTCCCTTACATCAAAAGTGAACTTTTTAATCCTCCCTAATGATTTTCTAATTACTTATGACGAAATACACACCATTTATCGAAGGGAAAGCCGATAAATGCAATAGTTGAATATGTACATAACCTAAATCTTTAATTCTGATTTCGGTCAAACTAATATACTCCCTTATATCAAAAGTGGACTTTTTAATCCTCCCTAACGATTCTTTAACGGTTTATCGCAGAAATACGACCAATTTGTGTAAAACAAAGCCGATAAATACATTAGCTATGTGGCTTCCGCACTCAAAGTTTGTTATTGATTTGCGGTCAAATAATGCACTCTCTTATATAAAAAGTGGCATTTTGAATCCTCCCTAACCATATTCTAACCGTCTGTGAAGAAATGGGTAAAATGTATAGCAAAACAAAGCCGTTAGCGTAACTTTCCGCCGGGAAACTAAAAAGTGAGGTTATGTACTAAACATTTATATTACTTTGCAGTTAAACTAATTACTCCCAAACGTCGAAACTAGACTCCCTAATCCTCCCTAACGATTTCCAAGCCATTCCAATAAAAAAAATCACAAAATGTGAAAGTCGGGGGGCCAACTTGACGGTACAAAAAACAATTTTCATTTTCTCAAAAACCATGTACTCCCAAACGAAAAAAGTGTACTCCTAAACCCTCTGTTCTGTTTCACGGGGTGTGATACTGTATTTTGTGCACTTTCGTAACTCTTAATAAAAGATTGTGTAAGGTTTTTTGATGTAGTTTAATTCGACCGTATGATACATACAACTGCACGCCATGCAGGTCGGGCGAGGAATCCGTTGGTATAATAAAAATCAATACCGAGTCGTGCTCGTTCGGGTACGATAGGAGACTGTGCATGGCGCGACTATTTAAAAACATAGAAAAATACAAATATTCAAAACACATCTACAAACATAGCCCCCGCCTTGGAAGCCTGAGGCTTTCAAAAAAATCAAGCAAAATAAACGTGAGTAAAATATACAACATAAATATTATTCAAAATGTAGGTAAGTAAAATTGCAAAATAATTCTTAACGAACACTGATAAATGTCTAGTTCTCTATTTGTGTGAAAGTTAGTTTTCCAATGGAAGAGCGCACACTTTACTAACAGGCCTTTTTAACACTTTTCCACTAGGTAGCTTTACCGAAACTACTCTCACTACACCGTCGCTCCCTGGATAAGTGTCGACGATTCTTCCTAGCTGCCACTTCAGAACTGGTGTATTGTCCTCCTTAATAAGGACCATTGCGCCTGGAACTGCTAACAGTGGTACGTTTTTGATCCATTTCGTACGCTGTTGTAGCTCGCTGATGTAGCACTTTGACCACTGGGACCAGAAGTGTTGCTGTACTTGTTGATATCTATGGTAAGTATTCAGACGATTTTCTTTCGTGTTAACATGACTTTTTTCAGGTAATGATGTCAAGCTTCTTCCAACCAGGAAATGAGCTGGTGTCAATGGATTACAATCTGACGGATCGCAGGATAATGGGGATAGAGGTCTGGAATTAAGGACCGCCTCTATTTGAGCAAGCACCGTGACAAACCCTTCAAAGGTAAGTGACTGTTCCCCTATTACGCGTTTGATATGATATTTAGCAGATTTAATTGACGCTTCCCACAAACCCCCGAAATTTGGCGCATTTGGTGGCATGAAGTGCCAATTGATCTGATCATGTTGTAATTCGTTTTCGACTGTTTGGCGACTGTTCGCGAAGAAACGTTTCAAAATTTTCATTTCTTTTACCGCTCCAACAAAATTTGTACCGTTATCGGAATAGATATCAGAAGGCTTGCCTCGTCTCGCAATAAACCTTTTTAAAGTAGCCAAGAAGGCTTCGGAAGTTAAATTAGTAACTAATTCGAGGTGAATTGCTTTCGTCGTAAAACATATGAAACTACACAGATAGGCTTTAGACTTACTCGATCCACGACTCCTACGCTCTTTTACAAAAAACGGACCAGCGAAGTCAACTCCGCAGACCTGAAAGGGCAAACTTGCTGTAATTCTGCTAGTTGGTAGATTTCCCATCATGGGAATTTGAGTCTTAGGCGCGACCTTGAAACATTGTATGCACTCGTGTACAACTTTTCGTGCCAAATTTCTTCCTCCTATGGGCCAAATTTTCTCGCGCATTGAATATAGCATTTGCTGTGGGCCCGCGTGTAAAAGTCTCAGGTGTTCCCTTTCAAAGAGTAATTTCGTTAACCTTTGCGTCGAATGAAGAATTGCCGGGTGTTTCTTCTCATATTCGAATGTTGATAGACCTAATCTGTCACCTACTCTCAGTATTCCGTTTTTGTCGACAAATGGGTTTAACCTTTTTATTTGTTCATTTTTTACTTCATCGTTTTTCTTCAAAGTTTCGATATCTTTAGAATAATTCTCCGCTTGTGCCATTTTGATTAAAGCATTCTCCGCTTGCTTTAACTCTTCGTTCGTCAATGATCCTCGCTTCCGCAGTTCATTGTTTTTCGCATTGTAAGTAAATCTGAAGCAAAATGCAATCACTCGTTGCAACTTCGTATAGGATGAGTACCTATCGAATATAGTGTTTGAATTCATTGTAACTGCAACCACTGCTTGTGATTGTCTTTTCTCGGGTATATCTATCGTTGACTGTTTGATCGCTTGTGGCCAATTTAATTCGCTTTGTCTTAACCACTCTGGGCCATTCCACCAAAGATTTGTTGATGCTAATGCTCTTATGCTGGCTCCTCTGGAGGCAAGATCAGCTGGATTCTCTGGGGAAGGTACGTATCTCCAATCTTCAGCGCATGTTGTTGAAGTAATTTCTCCAACGCGATTAGCTACGAATGGTTTCAAGGTTGCAGGTTCATGTCGCAACCAAGCGTGTACTATTGTTGAATCACACCAGAAAACCCGTTTCTGTATTTGGCCCGTAAGAATATCCTTTATCTTCTGCGCAAGTCGTGCTAACAATAGTGCTCCGGAAAGTTCTAACTTCGGAATGGTGATCGTTTTGATTGGTGCTACTCGTGTTTTGCCGCACAATAGTTGAACGCTTACGTTGTTGAAACTGTCCATGCTTCGGATGTAGATACAACAGCCGTAGGCCCTTTCGGATGCATCGCAAAAACCATGGATCTCAGTTCTTATTGGATTGTTGCAGAAAGCATGTCTTGGTATACTTATGCTCCCGATTTGCTCTAATTCGTTTGTCCACTTTGTCCATTCTTGGTTCAGAGATGCAGGTATGGCTTCGTCCCACGTTAAATCCAATTTCCAAAGTTCCTGTAATAATTGTTTTGCTACGATCGTGACTGGACTCAACAATCCCAACGGATCAAATATTTGAGCTATTAGTGATAGCATTATTCGTGGTTCTTGGTGTTAACTTATAATCTCCTTTATAAATTAATTCGTCCGTTTTACAACGCCATAGCAACCCTAATGTACCTTTCGCCTCATCAGTTGCGATACTTAGCACATCTAATGCGTCATCGCTTTTCTCCAGTGCTTGCAAGATTTTAGGCTCGTTGCTTACCCATTTTCTTAGCTTGAAGCCACTTTCTTGTAGCATTGCTGCGATTGTCGTACACGTTGTCTTTGCAACCTCCACTGAGTCGAATACTGTTAAAAGGTCGTCTACGTAAAAATCTTGTTTGATTCGCCTTGCTGCATCAGGATGTTTCGCTTCGTTATCTTTTGCTACTTGTTGCAAACATTTTATCGCTAAATAAGATGCCGCCGTGGTACCATAGGTAACCGTTGCTAACTCGTATACTGCAATATTTTGAGTCGTGTCTGATCTCCAAAATATTCGTTGTAGTCGTTGCTCGTCCGACTTTATTCGAACTTGTCGGTACATCTTCTCGATGTCTGCCGATACCGCATATTGGCCTTGTCGAAATCTTATCAAGGTCGAGAAAAGTTCTTCTTGTAGTATCGGACCCTTCATCTGTAGGTCGTTCAAACTGATACCGGTGCTAGTTTTTGCTGACGCGTCGAAAACAACTCTCAGCTTAGTTGTAAGCCTATCCTCTTTTAATACACCATGGTGTGGCATATAATAAGCTGTTCCTTGTTGTAAGGTTTCGTCTTCAATTTTGCGCATGTGTCCCAATGCCTCGTATTCTTGCATAAATGCCGCATATTCCATTTTTCGTTTCGTATTTGTTAACGCCTTCTTCTCTAAATTCTTGAATCGTTTAAGAGCAATCTCTCGAGAATCTCCCAATTTTCCTACGTCTTCTTTGAACGGAATCGAAACAGTAAATCTTCCGTTTACTCGCTCGTGTGTTTTTTCAAAATAGTCTTCGCATGCCTTCTCTTCTTCTGTTAGTCTTTTTATAGGTTGAACGTTTTCCAATTCCCAGAATGTCTGTAATTGAGTCTGAATGTCATATGTGCGTGTAAAGTTACAAATCTCTTCCTTCTTATTTAGTTCGCATTTCGTTTTTCCTGACACAATCCAGCCCAGTTTGGTTTTTTGCAAAGTTGGCAACCCTTTTCCAATTGAAATTTGTCCAATACAAAGTAAGTCGTAAAATAACTCCGCCCCTATCAGCATGTCGATTTCACTCGTCTCATAGAATTTATCATCCGCTAGCTTTAGGTTGCTCGGAAATTTTAGTTCCTCTTTAGAGATGGAAACGCCTGGTAAGCTATCACAAATTGTGGGTACAATGAGACACGAAATTGATGTTTGGTAGCTGTTCGTTCTTGATCCCATCGCCAAGGTAATCTTATGTTTTATGTCGAGTACTGTTCTGCTAATTCCCTTTATAGAAACGCCTGCATCGTTTGGTGTTATATTCAATAATTTTCCCAACCTCTTGGTTATAAAGTTTGACTGTGATGCTGAATCCAGCAACGCGCGACAGCTTATCTTTCGTCCTCTTCTATCCTTTACCCAAACTATTGCCGTAGCCAATAATACGTTTGTTGTTTCTGTAATACTTGCCGCTAACGTAACGGTCGATTCTTTCGTTTCCTTTGACTCGAAGTGAAGCATGGTATTGTGTTTTGCATCACACCGTTGGCAACTGCCGAATTTGCAACTGCTACTGAAGTGACCCGGTCTCAAACAGTTGTTGCACAGTTTAGCTCGTTTCACTAATTCAACAACCTCTCTTTTACCGTCATTTCGCGAAATTTCTTGCATTTAAACAGTAGATGGTTCTCCTTGCACGCATGGCAATTTGCTTGTGCCGCCACCAATGTCACTTTCTTTGGTTCATTGGTTTTGCAATGACTCTCAACGGTTTCGAGTATATTCGCCTTTTGCTTTAAGAAATCCTTTAATTCATCGAAAGTTGGAAATTCGCTTTGAAATTTCGACGATTCCCATTCGCGGGCTGTTTTCTTGTCTAATTTGGATGTTACAAGGTGGATTAACAATGCGTCCCAATGTTTAGTTGGTTGGTTTAGACTATCAAGCGCCCTCAGATGTTTTGATAGGTCATCCAATAGTTTTCGTAACTCTATGGCTGACTCTTTCGTTATAGTTCGTATATTGAAAATAAATTGTATATGGTTGTGGACCAATAGTCGTTTATTGTTGTAGCGTTCGTTTAACAACGACCACGCTAGCGCGTAATTTTCTGCCGTAAATTCCAACGAATGGATCAATTGTGCCGAAGCTCCCGCAAGTGAAGCACGCAAGTAATGGAATTTTTGAATTTCGCCAATTGACTCGTTTTTATCTATAAGTGACTCAAATGTGTCCCGGAATTCAAGCCACGTTTCATAGTCTCCCTCAAATTTCGGTAATGTGATTTGTGGTAACTTTATCGCGTATGAGCTTTCGCCCGCATATGACCCTGTGCTCCGTACAGGCGTCTCGAGGTTTCGAACAGGAGTCCCGCAACTCGGTACGGGTGCCCGCGCTTCGTATTTTTGCAGAGCTGACCTCGCGTCCGCAATGCAACTAAAGTAGTCCTTTTCAAATGATTCGCGTTCGAGTAACTCTTTCGTTAAGTCCTCCGTATCATCTTCAATTTGTTCCTGAATGGATTCAAATTGTTCGTATAAAGCCTCAGCTTTTTCTAATCGTATTCTAAATTCGTTTATTCGCGCACAATCGCCATCGTCTAAGTCAACCTTTTTGAAATTATCAACATGCGTTCGAAATAGTGTGATTCGCGCTTTGATCGAACCACGCTTGCGTTTGAAATTCACCGACATGATCAGATCGTGTGGATATGCGTATAAATGCCGAAATAAAATGCAAAAGTACTTGCTCGAAATATAAGCGTAAATAAAGGTTAACTTACTGGGATTGGTTACAGGATTCCACCGCCAGATGTTCCTACAATGACCGCTCCGAATGATGCACCGCCTGGCTGGATTATTCGTTTCGACGGACCATGTTCTGTTTCACGGGGTGTGATACTGTATTTTGTGCACTTTCGTAACTCTTAATAAAAGATTGTGTAAGGTTTTTTGATGTAGTTTAATTCGACCGTATGATACATACAACTGCACGCCATGCAGGTCGGGCGAGGAATCCGTTGGTATAATAAAAATCAATACCGAGTCGTGCTCGTTCGGGTACGATAGGAGACTGTGCATGGCGCGACTATTTAAAAACATAGAAAAATACAAATATTCAAAACACATCTACAAACACCCTCCCTAACGATTCCCAAACGATTTGCATAAAAATTTACTTAAAATTCAAAAGTGGGGGGGCTAACTTGACAACGGTGTACAACCCGGCCTTAGTATCAAACCAAGTGCTAACATGATGATGATTTTTTATTGTTTGAACCTTACTACTTCTACCGATGAACATGGAGCTATTCTTCGCTAATTGAGGGTTTACATCATCTAGAAATAATCTGTTGCTATATAGGTGTATATTATCATATGTAATCTATCATCTGCATAATAAATTGTTCAAAATTTTAGACCAATAAGTTTTGAATAGAAAAACTTGAACACAATATATTAATTTTAAAAATTTTTCATTGTCGATGCCGTAGTTTGTTTATAAAAATCTTTTTATCTAATTTAACATTTATGATAATGGGTCAATTACAAATTCAGTACAATAATCTACGCAAACATCCGGACTGCTTGGATGCTGCTTGTGTGCGATGAACTCATCTAATAAATTCGTGCACACGCAAAGCGATAATGCAAATTGTAACAACATGATATTTCTTAGCTGTGATAGACCTTTTCTACATGATTATACTTATAAAATATGTCGACAAGGCCAAGGATATCACCAGTAACTTTGAGTGGATGCAGGATGGCCATTCAGGCCGCTACACATTTAAGTGACATGTGACGTTCGCGGCGCACTAGACTGTGATTAATATTCTCGAGGTTTGGACCCGTGCGTGGTGGGACATTAAAAGGGTGCTAGCCGGTCAGGACGGCAACGCCCGCTTGCAGCGTGTAAAAATTGGAAGAAATGAAGGTCGCATTGTCCAGCGTCGAAAGCGCCTTTGTCATACTGTCCGACGCGACGGATGTCCTGCAAGTACACAGAAAAAGTTTTATCTGGCGCATTTTTAACGGACCCGAACATGTGAAGTGTAAGCATAGGAACATGAAAAACGATGTCTAAAATAATATACGATCTTGCATTGGATGCACTATGTAAGTGTTAATTACCCAAAGTATTAAATATCCAAGACAAGTATAGCAAAGACGCCAATTAAATTACCAAACTTCTGATCTAACATGTTTTTGCTTCATATTAACATATTGCGATCAATCTAGTTATAACAAACCTTATAAATGAATTATTAGGAAATAATTAATAAACATGATTCCATAAACAAACAAATAGTTATATAACTGAAACCTTGATTAACGTTGACTGCACCTTGTCACACCTTCACTGCACCTTGACTGATGTGCTCTCGAAAAGAGTACTAAAAAGTGAAGACGATATTGAGGAATTAATTGGGTTAGAATTTTTGTATTATGACATTGTTGCGTCGCAACAATGTATTGCTTATTTTGTATTATTAGCCAGAATGTTGGAACAAAATCCTGTGTCCCCCACCCCAGTCGCCCGTCTAGTTTAGTCCCGTTTCCCAAAGATTTCATTTTGTTGTCTCTCCGGCTGAGACGTGTAAATTCCCTGACACGGGAACAATTTTAATTAACGTTTGGCAACCTAAAATGTCCCACTATTCATGACTTTTTCACATTTCTTCGAGGGAAATGTCCAGCCCTGGTAATTTCATAGTCCCATACGTCGGATCGCCCTGGCTTCAAGTCTAAGGTAGTGGTTTCTACCCCCAAGCGTTCCTACTCTCCTGAGAACACGGCCAAATGCCCGTGCTGGAGAGGACCGCACCGTTTGCAGACTCGTAACGATTTCTTGGCTCATCCCACTACGCAAAGACGTGAGTGGGTAAAGACCAACAAACTCTGTTTTAATTGTTTTGCAAATTCTCATATGCTTAAGGCTTGCACTTCCCGATTTACTTGTAGATCTTGTAATAGTAAACACCATTCATTGTTACATTTTGCTTCCGATCAAACTCGTACTCCCAATCCATCTCAATCCATCTAAATCTATCTCCGGATATCGTCTCTATCCATTCATTGTCGTGTTTTTCTTCAATTTTCGTTTGCCATCTCGACTTCGTCTCGATGTTCAGCATTTGGTACTTGCAGATCCCGGATTTGATGATCCTGGCCCGATTGATTTTCTGTTGGGTGCTGATTTGTTTCCCTATATTTTGCGAGGTGCGGAGCCCCTGTCCCTCTCGCGTGGCTTGTCAGTGGTCAATATTATTTTTGGCTGGATTCTTTTAGGAAAAATGAAGAACGCATCTTCGTCCTCGAAGCACGCAACCTCATTTTTGGGTTTGGACAGTTTGCAGCAGAATTCGAAACTGTTTTGGCAGGTGAAGGAACCGACAGTCCACGTTCGCAATAATCCAGAATTTGCCACTATTTTGGCCAAAATTGAAGCAATTTTAAATTCTCGGTTCCTTTGTGCTTTCTCAACCGACGTTGACGACATTGAATATTTGACACCCGGCCATTTTTATCGGCGCACCACTGTTAGCTTCCCCCGAACCCGACTATGAAGGAAAGGCCACCCTATCAAAGCGATGGCTGCTCACCAGGCAGATAACGCAACATTTCTGGCGACGATGGTCGTCTGAATATCTGCACACCCTGCAACAGAAGTCCAAATGGACCACGACCTCCCAAAACTTGTCACCGGGCGACATAGTTTTTCTAATTATTCCAAATTCTGCTCCATTAAGTTGGCCTTGTGGCAAAATTACCGCGGTTTACCCCATTCACGATGGTATTGTCCGCGTAGTGGGAGTCTAGACTAGTACCGGAACATACAAGCGCTCCGTCACGACGCTTGCTGCTTAACCCCCTATGAACTAAATTCGAGGTGACTCTTGTTTTTGTTGTTACTTTTTATTTTATAAATTTCCGTTAAATTTGATGGGCGAATATGTTGGGTCGCAACAATGTATTTTTTATTTTGTATTATTAAGCAGAATGTTGGAACAAAATCCTGTTACCCACACCACAGTCGTCCATCTAGTTTAGTCCCATTTCCCAAAAGTTCCCCACTCACAGTCTAGAAGTGAAGCGAAGACTTCCATGTGCGAAGACCTCATAATTTCCCTAGAAGAAACCGTTCCGCACCTATAGCGCCCCTATATCCCGTAAAAGTGTTAGTTCGGCCAATCAAGGTCCACATTTCCCAGCGTTAGGTTAGCATGTGAATTGTGTTTTACATACTAATTATCCGGGAAACAGCAACCTTTGGACGCACTTTGTGAGATTCCTTACTTTCCTTTTTGTGCCTAGAAATTTCAGTGAATCCATCAAGACTGCCCCAACAGACATGCTTGTCTTAGTTTGCTTTCTATTGTTCAGTCAACAATGAGCGTTATTAGGAAATGTCTTCTTAGCCCACTCAACGAAGGAAATGGTGAAGCTAACGGAATGGTGAAGCTAACGGAAAGGGGGGGGGGGGCGTGTAAAGGTTCCTTTTTTTAGTTTTTCTTAAGTAACTCGTAAACGGTGGCTCATAGCAAAAAAAAATTCTTATAGTCAAGTAATCTACAAAAAAGGTTCTATACACTTTTTCGCTGGGATCAATATTTAATGAGGTATGAAGGAAAGAATATGGACAATAATAAAATAAACATTTCTTTAAATAGGTATGGCATGTATTAAAAAAAGATTCTAATTATCTTCTAAATCTAAAATATCATCATGAACATCATCGTCGACGGTGTTTTCGATGGGGACTCCGTTAGTGCATGAGCCGGAGCATACACCGCAGACACTGGAGTTGGTGACACTGGTGTTGAGAATGGAGTCAGTATTGTCAAAGACGAACTGAATAAACGTTCCAATTGGAGTAGGCTCTTCCGTAATGTATCTTCAATGTAATCGTAGATTTCGTTCATTGCTTTTCAAATCCCTTCTTCCAGCTTTTCCTTTTGAAGGTAGAGTGGCAAGGTGATTTTTTTGTAACAATCCACATAAAATATTGCATCTACTGCGTGTAGATACGTCTTACAACGTCGTTACCCCACTTGTCGTTTCTTTCCTGCCCACGAAGAAGCACGGAATAGTAAAACGTGTCGTACGAACTTTGACAATGGTTCGACCCTTAGAATAAGTTTTTTTCTCTCCGCCTCCTCATCATACTCTTCTGTGCAAAAAAAAACACTTGTTTTAAAATCAAATTAACTATGTCCTGAACGCAAAGAAGAGACACCACGTGATGTTGATGGTTGCTCTGAAAAAGCTTGTTCTCTCAAAAACCTTTTTATTGAGTCACTTCTAACGTATTGTCTTCTGCAACCATTGTGAATAACACCACTCGTCTTATGGTGGCTACACACCTAACTGCAAGCAGCTTGACATGCATGCTTGATCAATAAATTTGTACAAGCATGATGTAGCGTCTGTAGGATAATTTTGTGCAAGCATTATGATTGTACAAGCCGCTTTATGATCTATTGAATTTGAATCATGCAAGCTTGTACAAAACCGAGTTTGCACATTTTATGTGTTTTTTTTAATGCTGTTAATCTTTCGTGGGGGGTTATAGCTTATCTCATGATCGTATCCGTCTTTTTAATTAAATATATTACGAGTGACAAAATCTTCAGATAAGTACCTTCATTCATTCTGAGATAATTATACATAATTATGCCAATCACGAGGGTTTATCTTCAATTTACTCAGTAAATTAATATGGGAATATATTTTTCTTTTCATCAACCACTCTACACCAAACATTAAGCTTCTTAGTACGCGTTTTCCTCTTGTGGATGAGGCAAAAAGCAGCCACTGCCAGCGCATCGTCGTCCGACATAGTCCAAGCACAAACTGGCGATTGTTAAAGCATGCTTGTATCGTGTGGTGTCGAAGGGAAATTTTACGTGCTTGTGCAAAAGATTGATCAAGCATGCTTGTCAGGCTTGCAGTTAGGTGTGTAGCCACATTTATTCCTTAAACATGTATCTTTCCCATCTTTTTTTAACGCTCTTGCCTTTAATATCCCAATTATCCCTTTACTTCCGACTCTACACAAGTCCGTTTCGACTATATCATTACAAATTAAACACTTCTCCGACATGTTGTAGTGTCGCGTAGAAAAAAAAATCACAACTCGCGACGCGATGTACTCGTTTTATAACCTCCGACCGATTTTGGCGCGAAACTCGCGCACTCAACCACGTCACTGGCAGCGCGCGTTTTACTGGAGCGAGCCGTACGCGCCAGCAGTTTGAGCCAACAGGTTAAAACGCGAGAATTGATCATAATTAACTTTTCTCCTTTAATATCTCGTTAAATATTAATCCCAGCGAAAAAGTGTATAGAACCTTTTTTGTAGAGAATTTTATGTAGATTACTTGACTAAATTTGATTACTTGACTAAATATTTTTGCTATAAGTCACCGTTTACGAGTTATTTAAGAACAACTAAAAAGGGACCCCTCCCCTACCCTTTAGCTTCACCCCCATCCATCAGTACTTTTAGTATGTTGTTTTAGACACCATCCCCTACAACTATGCCAAAAATCGCTTTTACACGATTTATTTCCCTTTATTTGGCAGTTTTTGGATTTCGTTGAGTGAGCTATCTATTGATCAGATAACAATGAGCGTTGTTAGAAAATGTCTAGATGTTTTAATTGTCTACAAAGAAATATGTATAGATCGTTTAAGTAGTAGTTGGCATTTCCAAGAGTAAAAACGTATTCATGTGGTGGGTAATCTATTCCGCGTTCCAAGTATTTGGCGTATGATTATCATATTTTATAATAAGAAAAACAATAGAATAAGTGTGTATGTAATAATTTATCTCTACGATTTATCATATACACGTTCGATATATCTGTGCAGTTCGGTCTGTACAGGTAAAGCGCTACGATTTATAATTACGTCTATAGATAGCATAATACGTATCATGTGTTCGTTTTTACCTGTTGTTTTCAGCCATGTAAAGTACAAACGGTTACTCGGACGCAGAACATTATCCTCAATTGGATTAATTAATTATTATTCGCTTCTTTAATTTGTTCCACATATTATACGTAATTATCATTTTCCTTTGAAATTACAAATTACGTATAAAAAGTCCCCATCGATATCGTATCTGCGTTGCGAGTTATTCACAGTCAAGGATGACACGAATTTAGTTTTTTCTAACAATATATTGCTTCCTATTGACCAGACGACAATTAGAGCTATTAGGTAATGTATCAATCTTTTAATTCTCTACAAAAAAAGTCTACATAGTTTCTGTACGAGTTGGCGTTTTCAGGTTATACGTCTAGAAAAACCTCAAAAGCATATAAAAGAAACAACGTATTTGAACGTATTTAAGAGCTGGGTAAACCTTTCCTCTAGCCAAGTCATTGAAGACATCATTGAGCCTTGTATTTTATAATAAGACAAACAATAGCACGCAGTTAACACTTCACCATTTCCGAAATATGTCCTTCAAAAGGTTAAGAAATTTCTTATGCAATACCCAAGGATACTAAAATAATGAGGCGAGGAAACTAACGCGGGAATACGTCACTTGGTTTGCCCGTTCAAATTTATATGAATTCATAGAACTAGGCTTGCCGACACGCTACGGGCCTTTATATGGCTCATGCCCGAAATATCTTTCAGAAAGCTGACGTAAAACGTCGAAATCCATATCGGTTAATTTCGTCTGGTAAACCGAGTGACGTATGCCCATAGTTACCAGACAACCTGGCTACTTTTAGTAACCTTGTGATTACTCACCTTGTTTCTTTTTGCGGAAATGCAACTTACCTTCCGTAGCAATGTATTCAAATGTACGCTAGTAAATGATACTACTTTTGGAAAACTCCCATTAAAACAAGGGAGGTATTTATTTAAAACACATTTTTCTTCTGAGGGACATATTTCGAAAACCGCCAATTGGGTATTTTTATTCATAAAATATGATGCCACTGAAAAAGTCCCACGTTGTTGAGACGTCAATTGTGATTCCCTGTATAATAATAATAATAGGGTTTATTCTTATACATCCATATACACAGTCCAATATACATATTCATATACATCTATATACATACATATACACAAACACATATAGTATAATATGTATAATGTGTTCATTGGTACTGGTTGATGACGCTTTTCTGCCGTATAACGTTAAAATGGTTACTCGTACGAAGAAGGTGAATAGAACCTTTATTATAGAAAATTTAAAGATCTTACAATTATAATCCTAACTTCATTGTCATCCGACCAATAAGAAGCAAGATACCAGATTTTGCCCATCTTTTAAATCGATATTTTTTGTCAATATCTTCCTTCTTATGGTTAAATTGCTACATTTTTTTAATCATGTATAATAAACGTTGTATTCATTATTTTTTTTTCGTGCAGGAAACCGTTATTGCATACAGGGTGTCACCTGCCGATTCCTGTATTTAAAGGAGTATCATATTTTATGATAAAACATTCCTATAAAATTATAGTAAATATTGGCCGTTTTCGATACATTGTCTTCAGGAGAGTATTTTACATAAATACCTACCTTGTTTTGAATGGGTTCCAAAGCGAGTATCCTTTGCTCTGTGAAATTAGACAGAAAAGCGATAAAATTCCAATCCAGCTGGATCTTTGTTGACATTTTTTGTTGGGCATTACAAATAACCAAAATTCAAGAGTATTGGGTAGTAACGGGTCTTCCAATCAAAAGCTTCACTAAATGGTGATCATTTTATTTACGTTTGATATTTAGCAGATAATTTTCTGTTTTCTCTGAACTTCCAAGTAATGATTTACAGAAGTAACAAATAAGATTAGACAAAGAACAAAACAATATGAGGTTACCTAAAGACTGGTCAATGATCCTTGATACAAGATGGTAAAGTTCGCACACTTATGAACCAACAACACAAAAGAGCGAGAAAGCACTTTTCACGAGCGCCAATGAAATCAAAATAGCAACAATAATACAGTAGTGGTAGGCGGATTGCACTGATTTGCAAAATATAAACGCTAACAGCACAACAGCAAAATAAAATCGATCTGGTATTCAAGTAGTAAAGAAACACTGACAGTGGGACACACTGATATGGCTTCCAGGACCATATGAATGGTACCAAACGTCAAACGCAACCAAGTCCAAACAGCGCACGCGCTAACAGAAAACACTTTAATTTAAATTTCAAATACAAAACTGACAGTTATAACTCGGAACCGAAATTAAAGTCAGACAAGGACTAAAAAATTAAAAAAAATATCTTACTTAAATCACCAACGTTCACATACGGTACGAGCGATTGGAGAAGTCGCCCGTACTGTATGAAGCCTGTACAAGTGTACGTGAGAAGATGACTGTAGCTCAAGTCGAGAAGCAACGAGTACTTTGCACTCAAGTCGTCGGTGTCAGATCTGAGGGTTACTGTGTCCCGCGTCTTCAAAATCCACCATTTAAAAAATAGGCGATCTCGCAGATTGTGCTTCCCGAACAAAACCGTTTTGCTATAAAAATCAATCCGGTGGCCGTTGATGATGTGTTGAGCTAATGCGCTGGTTAACTACTTACTCCTGATGTCATCTGTGTTGCTATAGTCGAGTCTTCAGCCAGTTCTTTGTCTGTCCGACGTAACTAGCGGTACCGTCTCCACATTGCACGCGGTATGCGGTACCAATCAGGCAGTCAATCTGTTTCTTGCTTCAGATTCATAAAAAAATTACCCACCTTTTGGAGATTGTAGTAGGCAATTCTGAGGTTGTCAAGTTTGAACACCCTGCAAAAGGTTGTAAGAGACCAGGAACAAAAGGAAGCCTTCTGTATAGCACCTGTTCCCGTTGAACTGGGGCCGTCAGGTCAGTCACGCTTCTCCTTGTACCGGTACCACAAATCAGCCTCCGCAGAACACCTACAGGATAGCCGTTGTTCCGAAAGATATTGGACAACTTTTTTTTGTTCTCGTTACGGAAATCTTCGTGTGAGAGTCGAATCACCCTATTCTTCAAAGCAACCACCATGTCAATCTTTTGGGAAATGGGATGATTGGAGTGGAAGTTTAAATACCGACCTAACCTGTTTTTGTTTGTACCAATTGATTCTTATTATTCCATCTAGGCTTCTGGTTAGCAACAAATTCATAAATGCCACTGAACGATTTACCTCTTTCTCAACTGTAAACTGTATTTGCGGGTTGAAAACATTAAATACTTGCAGAATTTCATCCACTCTTCCTTGTGGAATAGGAAATATCAGGTCAACCTTCGGAAAAATTCCAATCCGGCTGGATTTTTGTTTACCATTTTGCGTGGAAGGAAATGTAAAAAAAATATAGGCAGTTTTTTGGAACTCCCATGGGCTCTGCAAATAGTCGAGTGGTTGACCATTGTTATGAATTATTTGTTGTTGAGGGTTGTCCCGCACTACCATGTGAGCAGGGATTACTAGGAAAATTACAACCTGACCTTATCTGTTCCACAAGGAAGAGTGGAAGAAATTCTACAAGTATTTAATGGTTTCCACCCGCAAATACAGTTTGCGAATAGTTTTGTTGTTTTCATATCTGACAAAAACACTAATACTAGACGAAAAAAAAAACAGTGTTGTCTGATGAAATAGTGTTTAGTTCTTGATATAGATAGTACTTGATAGTACTTGATTCGTCACAAAAAAAAATGCTTCTCCACAATAGTCAGACTGCTTCAAAGTCCTAAACGCGGTTTCCACCCGGAAATCAATATATCATTGACTCAGACCGCGGAAGTCTACAATCAAGATAGTCAGTACAAGTTAACAAAGTTTTGGTTGCACCTTTATATCTCGACTCAGTTTATTGAAGAAACACACAACATAATATATCACCGCAGTACGCGACTTCTCCAATCGCCCGTACTGTATGTCAACGTCATCATGCCTACTGCTGTATTGGTGAAGATCTCCGTTCTATGTTTTCTATGTTGTGGGTATGAAATACATGTCTGCAATTAGCGTGATAGGGCAGACCAGTAAATTTCCCGTAGTGCCCCTCTATGAATTGTAAAAACCCTTGACAACACCGATGAGTGTCCCCAGATTAACATTCCATATTTTAAATGCAGTTGGCAGAGCGCAATGTATACACGTGGTCTTTAGTATAGTTTCTGAGACAAGATCGCGGAGCCGTTGGAGCAGACATATATTTGACTTAACCCTCCGCGCCAGCTCATCGCTGTGATCACTCCGCTGGCGCAAAGACATCATCATTGTCGCCGTTTTGTCACTGTTTACGGATTTGTGGTTGACGAGAAACCAATTCTCAGACATATGCTGTATATCTTCAAGTCGCTCTAACGCTTCCAGCTTCGTTCTGAGTCTGTTTGTCATTGTTGTATCATAAGCAAACAAGATAACGTTGCCATTTGGGTTTATTTGGGCCATATCGTTTATAAAAGCAGAAGCAGATTTAAAGCCCAATATTGATTGTTGAGGCACTGCATGATTTAATGATTTATCGCAAGCTTTCCCGACGTCATCCCCAGGTTTGATACCACTTGTGCCCTGTTCGCGAGATAAGAGGAGATCAGACGACAGCTACTCGGATGAAAATTGACAGTTTTCGAAGAAGTATCTCATGGGGGATGCAGTCGAGCGCCTTGCTAAGATCGACAAAGGCCGTCTCCATATATTCGCGCTTCTCAAACGCCGCTATCGTAACCTCCACAAAATGCATCACCGCCATAGTAGTTGACCTGTCCCTTTTTAAACCATATTGGCTCTGTGAAAACAAGTTGGATTCATCCGCATATGTCACAATCTGGTTGCCAATATTCGTTCCAGAATCTTGAAAAGCTTGGGAAGGACAGCAATAGGTCTGTAATTTCCCGGGTTAGTTCTTATGCCCTTCTTATGTACTGGAACACACTCAGCCAACTTCAGACAGAACTTGTAGCAGTCATAATTACACTGCTATTTTGTTTATACACACGTAGCCTTTTTAAAAGAACTCGACAGGCGTATTTTCATTTTCTTTGTGCTTTGTCCCCAAATGACTTTGCAGTTTCGTTGATTTCAGAGCATCATTCGATAATGTTTCGTGATAAATTACGCACAAAGGTTTGGAAAATTCTTCTGGGACAGTAGAAGTGAATCGAAAACATAAATAAGTCTCGTCATATTTTCACTTTTTTTGTTTGCATTGTGAACTTTTAGTCCGTGAGGCAGCGACAATTTTGATGTACTTATTCCTACAAAGCTGATTTTTTCTCATCTTGTATATCTGCGGTTGAAAACCACAGGACTCTATAGCCGCATGTAGTAAAAATGTAGTTTATTCAAAAACAGGGTACTACTATGCGAAATGCGCTACCTACACGACTGAAATTAGTCTGAAAGAAGTCGTTTTGCGGTTCTTAGCTACCGGTGATAGCTATTCCTCTCTTTCGGCGTTGTACAGCATTCCACAGTGTTCTATAGCAGTCTTCGTGTTAGAAGTGTTAGACGCTATATACAAGGGCCTGCAGGATTATATCAAGATGAGTAAAACATTTTCCACAAATTAAAGTAAGTATATTTTTATTTTTTTTAATTCCTCCAAACTAACAGTAACAAATATGAAATAAACAATAATAAAAAAGTTAGGAACTATTTAGTTAAATTAATAAACACAAACATAAGAAACATTTCTAACTAAACGTAATAAATATTAAATGAACGTTACAAAGTTATAAAGTTAGTAACTTTATAGATCAGAAATAGTTCTGACAGCATCACTTAGAATATCACCATGGTCATAGGTATCTATATCCGCATTAAAATGAGAAATACTAGGTGATAGTGCTGGCGGTGGGGAGGGAACAGAATTCCAAGTATCTGAATTTGAATAATTCTGATCAAGTACGCTAGGTCTCGCCATTAAAGCAGCTACACGTTCCTTTGTCAAAACGTTTTGAAAATGATCTTGAATTTCTAATGCTCGTTGTAGTGGTAACTTTCTTAATTGATTTCCTACATGTTTGCAAAATGTTTGAAATTCATCTTCTATGCGTGCGCCTCTTGAAATATCTTCTAATTTGCACAATGCTTTTCCAAGTGTACTACTATCGTAAGATTTATCCGGTGCACTTTTTGTGGATCGTACTTTCGGACGTTGCACTGCACCTGGCACGATCGAATTTTCTTTTATCTGTGTATTGGCCAGCGATGGTGGTGTTTCATTTTCACGATCTATGACTTCTGCGTCGCTATTTCACATGATATTTGAAACTCCTTCTTTGTCCTCATTATATTGCTGACTTTCAGACTGACTATTCAGACTTGGAATAACCTGAAATAAAAGCATATAAACATTTAGAATAACTGACACTATGAAAACTTGTAATTGTTTTTATTAAATATATATTTATTCTATTGATTTCAGATATTGTTTCAGGTACCCAATTCAGAAGAAGATTGGAAAGATATTCAAAATGTATTCTTTTCTCGATGGAATTTCCCTTTTTGTTGCGAAGCCCTCGATGGGAAACATATTTTAAGCTTATACCAGCTGATAGTGTTTTTGTAGCTGATGATACCTTTCCATTGCGCACAAATCTTTTGAAACCCTACTCAAGGATAGCAACTTTATCTGAAAAACAGAAAAAATAATTACCGTTTGTCACGCGCGCGACGTATAGTTGAAAATGCTTTTGGTATTATGGTATCCCAATTTCGTATTTTTGAGAAACCCATTGCTGTTTCTTTGCATAAGGTAGACTCAATTGTTCGTGCCTCATGTGCATTGCACAACTGGGTCTGCAGTACTACAGGGAATTACATGACAGCGACAATGTCTGACACTGAGAACCTTGATGAAGGTACCATTACTCAAAGATTATGGAGATCTCAAGAAGGCCCTAAAATTTTTTTAGAAAATAAACTGCTTCCGGGTTATGCCGTGTGTCAAGATTTGTTAATGCTGACGTTTCGCGAACCATGTTGCTCGCTTCTTCAAAGCTAATTGCATTCAATTAGCTTTTATATATAATCGATTATATATATAATCGAAAGAAAGTTGCACGTAAACCCATTTTCGATCTAGTCGTTCGACTAGCAAGTCGATTCGATTGAAGTAGAAATACCTTCTACTTTCAGGCTATCTGAGTTAACCGATCGGAGTCGAACGACTGCAATCGAACGTGTAAACTGCCAGAACGATGCCACTCAACTTGTTTGGTGCATATGAATGCACAGATTCAGGGATCTAAAAGCGTAATTTATCGGGTAAATTACCAAATAAATTATCGTAATTAATAGTATCTTACGGATTTTTAATTACCGTAAATATAATAAATTCATAATGACTTTTAATGAATAATGATAGAGTACAGAGACAGAAAAATATATATGCTTTTTTACATAAGAGGTTATCATAACTTACTGTAATCGGTAATTTATTATTTCGAATTTTGAATTACCAGGAAATCTAAAAAAAATTATTTTACAGTTTGAGTTTTTAATTACGTAGTAATTTAATCTTTGAAACTAATAATTTTAATTTCAACGGTAATTTATCGAAAAAAAATAATTACTGAATTGTAACAAACCCAAATCTGTCGATCTCTGGAAGAGGGAACTTAGGATAAACAAAGCAAACGAAAGGGAAATTCTTCCTTCTACAGGCCATGGCCACTCGCTGGGCGCCAAAGGCAACCGTAATTTCTTGGCGAAGATACCAAAAGCCCCATACTACCTGTCGCACGCCTTCCTCCGTTGTCCAAGTGCTTCCTCGACGGGTCCATGTCCTCAGCCCCCCCACATTCCAAATTTCAAAATTTTTTTATGTCAAAGTTTTGTGCTTGTTTTGTGCTGTTTTGTGCCGCAAACCAAAAGTTTTGTGCTCCATTCGTTTCCGAGTTATAAGCATTTTTCTGAAGGGGGGCTGTGGACATGCCAGCCCCCCCACATTCGAATTTCGATTTTTTCCTAATGCCAAAGTTTTGTGCTAGTTTTGTGCTGTTTTGTGACGCAAACTAGGAGTTTTGTGCTTCTTTCGTTTCCAAGTTATAAGCATTTTTCTGAAGGGGGGCTGTGGACATGCCTGACCTAACTTCCAAATTCGAAATAAAATCAAACTTTTTTCGACGCTAAAGTATTGTGCTAGTTTTGTGCTGTTTTGTGCCGCAAACCAGAAGTTTTGTGCTCTTTTCGTTTTTGAGTTATCAGCATTTTTCTACTTGGGAGCTATCCGTCTCTCTCTTTCGTCCGGGCCCGGGTTCTCGCAGGCAGCGCGCGTGGGTTCCCAGCGCGTGTATTGATAATGCATACGAACGAATTTAACGGCACTGTTCGTGGCTATATAACTTAAAAACTATTCAACATTTTTTTATCGGCGTTTCATTCTTTGTACTTACATAAAATGGACACGTGGGATTCCGATTAAATATTGTTAAATAGCTTTTAGTTATAACGTCACAAATATTTAATATTATTTCTTAAAATTATGTATTCTTTTTAATCTCAGAATGCCAAATCTCGTCGCTACAATAAATAATCATTGAGCAATTATCACTTAACAAATATTTAGTTGTCACAGATATTTGAGAGTATATGTATAAGTAACACATATTAATATTTGTTAGTTTGACCTGATGATGGCCTGTATCATATATGATGTCGAAATCGATCGTCATACAATAAAGATTAAAGTATACTTTCCATAACAACTTTTGAACTTTGTTTACCGCCATATATTAATATTGTTATAAATATAATATAAATCTCTAAGGCAATATTTCATCTGTTGGCATTCTGGTATTCTAAAACTAACAGTCTAGTGTTTAGCTAGTTGGGGTTTATAAATGTACGTAATTTATGAATATGTAGTCCCGATTTCACATATAAATTATAAATAGTCGATAAACAACGTGTTTGGCATTTTCTGTATATATTATAATAAACATTTCTATTGTTGATTTCCTCCAACAGAAAATTGCAAATAACTTAAAAACAAAAGGAGCACAAAACTTCTGGTTTTCGGCACTAAACATCACAACACTAACACAAATGTACAACAGTGCATAATCTTGATTTTATTTAAAATTTAGAATTTGGACAAAACGCCGCAAACGAAAATTCCTAATAACTCGGAAACGAAAGAAGCACAAAACCTTTGGTTTGCGGCACAAAACAGCACAAAAGAAGCACAAAACATGAAAAAATTTGAAATTTTGAATGTGGGGGCTGAGGACATGGACCCCGCGTGTTGATAATTCTACTACGTACTAGTTTGACGGCACTGTTTGTGGTTATATAACTCAAAAACTATCCAACTCATTTTTATAGGGGTGTTACTGAACTGTTCCTTGTAAGTAGTTATAACGTCACAAAGACTTAATATTAGTTCTTAATATTATACATTCTTTTCATTCTCACAATGCCAAATCTCGACGCTGCTATAAATGATCTTTGAGCAATTATCACGTAACAAATAAATAGGTGTCACAAATATTTGACAGTATGATTTTAGTATGTACCTAAAGTGTTGTTTTGTGCCGCAAACCAGAAATATTGTGCTCCTTTCGTTCTCGAGTTATTAGCAATTTTGGTTTGCGGCGTCTATTGACCAAAATTCGAAATTTTGAATAAAATCCATAATATATTATCATGCTGATGTTTTGTGTTGGTATTGTGCTGTTTTGTGCCGAAAACCAGAAGTTCTGTGCTCCTTTTGTTTTCGAGTTATTTGCAATATTCGGTTGGAGGAACTCACCAATACAAATGGTTACTATAATATATACAGAAAATGGCAAACAAAGTTTACAGACTATTTATCATTTAAGTAAGTACATAGGCTTTCACTTTGCAGTATTCAGTTAGCTCTGAAGAAGCAAGCAACATGGTTCGTGGAACGTCAGCATTTACGCATCTTGACACACGGCATATTTTCTATTTATCATTTATAATATATTCACAAATTACGTACATTTATAAACCCAATCTTGCTAAATAATAGACTGTTAGTTTTAGAATTCCAGAATGCCAGTAATATATACCAACATCTGAAATATTGCCTCAGAGATTTATATTATAACAATATTAATATGTCTTACTTATACATATAACGGGTGATTCATATAGAGGTACTTTTTTTCAGTAGGTATTTTATGACAGATAACGCATGAGTCGTGTGAAGTTGTGGTGGAAGTTTTGTTCAGTATTGTTTGACATTTCATCATGGAAAGACATAGCCCGGAACAGCTTCTACGGAAGCAAGTAGTCTGTTATCTTGGCATTTTATTTTTGAAAAAGTACCTCTAAATAAATCAGTCATTACTATCAAATATCTGTGATAACTATTTATTTGTTAAGCGATAATTGCTCAATGATTATTTATTGTAGCGATGAGATTTGGCATTGTGAGATTAAAAAGAATACATAATATTAAGAAATAATATTAAATATTTGTGACGTTATAACTAAAAACTATTTAACAATATTTAATCGGAATTCCACGAGTCCATTATTTAAGTACAAAGAACAAAGAATGAAACGCCGACAAAAAAATGTTGAATAGTTTTTAAGTTATATAGCCACGAACAGTGCCGTTAAACTCGTTCGTATGCATTATCAATACACGCGCTGGGAACACACGCGCGCTGCCTGCGAGAACCCGGGCCCGGACGAAAGAGAGAGACGGATAGCTCCAAGAAAAAAAATGCTTATAACTCAAAAACGAAAAGAGCACAAAACTTCTGGTTTGCGGCACAAAACAGCACAAAACTAGCACAATACTTTAGCATCGAAAAAAGTTTGATTTTATTTCGAATTTGGAAGTTAGGTCAGGCATGTCCACAGCCCCCCTTCAGAAAAATGCTTATAACTCGGAAACGAAAGAAGCACAAAACTTCTAGTTTGCGGCACAAAACAGCACAAAACTAGCACAAAACTTTGGCATTAGAAAAAAATCGAAATTCGAATGTGGGGGGGCTGGCATGTCCACAGCCCCCCTTCAGAAAAATGCTTATAACTCGGAAACGAATGGAGCACAAAACTTCTAGTTTGCGGCACAAAACAGCACAAAACTAGCACAAAACTTTGGCATTAGAAAAAAATCGAAATTCGAATGTGGGGGGGCTGGCATGTCCACAGCCCCCCTTCAGAAAAATGCTTATAACTCGGAAACGAATGGAGCACAAAACTTCTAGTTTGCGGCACAAAACAGCACAAAACTAGCACAAAACTTTGGCATTGGAAAAAATTCGAAATTGGGACGTGGGGGGGCTGGCATGTCCACAGCCCCCTTTCAGAAAATTGCTTATAACTCCGAAACGAAAGGAGCACAAAACTTTTGGTTTGCGGCACAAAACAGCACAAAACAAGCACAAAACTTTGACATAAAAAAATTTTGAAATTTGGAATGTGGGGGGGCTGAGGACATGGACCCTTCCTCGACTGCTCTGGGGAGATTAGGGGGGTCAATTTCCAGAACTGACAAACGATGTAACAGCCGCCACCCAATATGCACTGAAAGTTGGACAAAACCGAATTGGGACGGTAGATGGAACAAGGAAGTAAACAAACAAATGAGTAACCAAATATTTATTACCCGACAGGGGTACACTTACACAACAAACAAGCTCAAAGAAAAACGTAACGTCCCAAATCTATTACCAAATTTCCCCAACATATTCTCCAAAAAGCCCAAAATGCAAACCACGAGAGGTGCTAAAATATTTCGAAATGCCGCCAACGTCTCAAAACGAAAATATATTATTATTGCCGGAGTAAAATATCAAAGTCATAACGTAAATAACGTAAATTGAAAACACAAAAAACAATTAATGACAAAGTTAAATTCCAATAATCAAGCGTTAATGCTGAACGCTGCTATGTAGCGTGGCTATATTGACGTAATCGTAAATGAGTCCCGCAGTAGATTGGCCAATATACCCGCAACACGTCAGATGTTGAAACGTGACTTATTAAAGCGTTAACCGACTCGATGTATACACTATATACTTCCCCAAATGGAATAAAAGATTAAACATTAAAACACGGTAGCAAGAAATAACGCAAATGTGACGTAGGAGATAAAAAATGTCCAATTCTGCAATTCTCCCAAAGAAACGCAATAAAGTACTAAACGCCAGAGTTTTGCTCCAAAAATTCATCAAGCGCTGTTGTCGGAAATTTGATTTATTTCGTTACACGTTACCTTACACGAGCACTTGTCATCGCTATAAAGAATTGCTAATAACTTTTCGTAACAACCCCATAGAGAAACAAGTGATACAAATACCGAAAGCGCATAAAATTTTAATTAATTTAAACTTGGCTGCCATAACTAGCATAAGTGGAGACAAGCTTCCTCTTTCGTTTGGTGCATTTTTGGTTACAATAGGATGATAAGAACTCGTTATGCAAATTGCTTTTCTAAAACGTGTATGGTTCTATATCTGCACCTCAGGATAAAAATAGTCAAAGTTCATCAAGTTTTTAGGCCGCTAATTACCGGAAACTTGGACTGCAATTACTAGCATAAGTAGAACCACACTTCCTCTTTCGTTTGGTGTATTTTTTCTTATAATCGGATCATGAAAAGGGGTTATGCAAATTGCTTTTCTGAAGCGGTGTACGTTTGTATACTCGCATCTCGGGATAAAAATAGTCAAAGTTCATCAGTTTTTTTCGATTACTAATTACTGGAAACTTGGCCTGCAATAACCATAGCATAAGTAGAGACAAGCTTCCTTTTTCATTTGATGTATTTGTTGTTACAATCGGATGATAAAGGAAGTTATGCAAAGTGCTTTTCTGAAACGATGTATTTTTCTATACTCGCATGTCCGAGAGTAAAAATATTCAAAGTTCAGGAATATTTTTAGGCCACTAATTAGCGGAAGCTTTGGCTGCAATAACTATGAAAGTATGGGCTATATGTGTACTTTTGATTTCTGTAAGAGATGTTGTAATTGGTAAAGGATTAACGGAGATATGGGATTGCAAAAATGTGCCAACTTAGGCAAATATTATTTTCTTTTTATCTTTTTAGGTAGTAATTATGAATTGCGCCCTCTGCAATAACTACTGTAGACTCAGTAGCCACGAACTGACCATACTATATATCCTTATACTGTCATCATATATTTTACACCCGCTTTCAACCCCCCCCCCCCCAAACAAACTACACTACCCCATGACATGCATTTATTTTTTTACGTTCAGTATAAGCCCCTTTACCATTTCCAATGATAAAAGTCCTGTCTACAATTAATACTGGTTTTGACTTCTAAATCAGTTAATTTGCCTGCACTAAATTGTTAATTTTATTGTCTAAATTAAAATTTTACTAAAATTGACATCAAGGTTCAATCAAATGTCACGTTAACTTTTATTGATTTATATAATTTTGATAGATCTATTTTGGAGAACTCGCTTGGTTAACTCGCAGAGGTACGACTGATATATTTCAATAATAATAAACGTTCGCTTACCTAGTATTAATTTTAGAACACTTATATTCACAGTCGTATTAATGGAAAGTAAAGTAATAGTGTAAAGAAGTAGTGGTGTATTAAAATTATTGTATTTGGAGCATCCTGTCCCTTAAACTACTACATAACGATTAATCTATAATGCCTTTAGCTTAGCGTTCGCTGGCCTCTCCATCCTGTAGGATTGTCATCTATTCTTATTGCATTTAAAAAATTCATACATTACGGATGCATACATTACAACAATATACGGATTGACTAGCGAACGCTCTACTAAAGCCTATACTAGAACTTTTCATGGCAATATGATTTCTGCCAAAAGCCGCATTTCAGGAAAAAAAAGTGACTTAGTTTTTGAAGTGATCGATTCATTCGTATATGAAAGCTATTAAGAAACCGAAAAACCGGCTTAGGTTCCACCTTTGTAGAATCCACATTCATCATAGAGGAATTTTGAAACCATTCCTGATATTAATACTTTTACTACGAATTGTCATACGAATTGTATACAGGTTGTCTGGTAACTTTAGACCAACAAGAGGCCAGGAGATTAAGGCTCATCCCAATAAATCTCTCAGAAAACTATATATCTAAAATTATTGTTTTTATACGCTCACGTAAAGCGCTGAATTCCAAAACCGTCCGACCTTTCCAGAGTATACTCCGGAATCCTGCAGGTAAATAGTCTGAACTGTAGACAGAGGCACGGTTATCTAAATCAGCTTATTTAAGCGTGTCTGATTTTGTTTTGTTCCCATCGAGGTTTTCGTCATTATAACAATGTGAGTGTACAGTCGCTTTAGACAAAATTAAACGTTAAAGTTTGGTGCGGTTGGTTTTCATATGTCCAATTTTCCCCTATTGAAACTTAGTCGATCCCTTCAATCTGGGCAGCCACCGCCGGGGCCGGCGATAGCTGGCCAGCTTTGGTGCGCTGCATAGACTGGGATCAAACTTTAGCGAGCAGGGTAGAGTCTGACGCTTGCCTTTTTGCTCTTTCTAATCGGATTTAGATTCAATTCCAGCATCCCATAAATGAATAAGTAATTCGACCGTATAGAATGATGCATAGTCATTAGATAATAATACGTCAAGAAGAATTTTTTGTACGACATAGTGCTTTTCCATTGCATTGTGTTAATAACGGCATTCCCATGTATATACAAAACAATATACGAAAAGATCCCGATAAATGACAAACAAAAGGAAATTTAAATTTTTGTTTAAAAATTGTTTCAAAAGTTTTGATTGAATAGGCTTAAGCCATTCCAGAAATGTTGTGGTGTTCCCATACATTACGCGTTCACTGTATAGATCTGCACAAGGACTTATCAATGCTCAGCTATCTTTTTTTGTCTTTATAACACTGTTACAATAAAAATATGCCTTTCGCGAGACATCTGGTGGAACTGAATATAATACACAGGCGATATTTCCCTCAGAGCCCCCAAAATCGCGATTAAAGAACCTGAAAACAAAAAGACAAATTTGAGTTAGCATGTTTGTCAAAGCCCATGTTACAACCACTGTTTACAACCACTGTTTACAACTCTTTGTTTCTATATTGGCCGGGTGCGCGATGCAAGGGTCTCTACAGTTGTTGGCGGTACCATGTTCACGAGGCGTAAATGGTTCAGTTCGCTACTAAATGTTACAGTTATCTGTAGTATATAAAGGGGTCCAATTAAATTTGTATATTTATTACAATGTTGCATTTGTTATTTTTTCTTCATGTATTACAGTTGACAACGCAACACTCCCTTTGCGATAATTTAGACAAACAATCTGTTATGAGTTCTGCCTGATCGGAACAAAACACAATGCGCCTTACAATACTGCGCAAAGTGTGGCCAGTATTTCTCCACTACGGGCGCTTAGATTGTTTCGCAGCTCTCTTCCACAGGGTATGCATAGGGCCAATGTAATGTAACGGCTCTGCCGATACATCGCCGTTTAGGTAGGGCTCGCTAGGTTGTTTTCTGTAAATTTATTTTCTAACTGTTTTATAAATTTTGTATTAAGTTGATGCCTTATCTAATAAAGTTTATTATTATTATTATTATTATTATTAATAGTCGCCATGCGACTTTTTAGGGATTATCTATAAATTCATAAATATATTATTATTATTATATTAATTATATTATATTATTATATTATTCCATAAATATTATTAATTAAATAGAATAAAGAATATAAATATTATTCCAAATTAAGTTTAAATCAAATCTGTATTAACAACTTGCACACTTTCGAAAAAGCTAAATTGTTTCAAGTTCTTCTTTAACTCAGCAGTTTACAAATGTTTGACGTTTGATGTCCCAAATATTGGGATATGGCCTTGCACAGAATTCTTGAGAAACTCGCCAAAATCCTTAATTTCTCCATTGTGTCAAAATTGGACCACCAGAACAAAATTTGCCTTCTCTCAATATACCGGGTAACCCACGCCATAGGTACGCCCGTTTATGTTCTTTTGTGTTTGAGATTTGAGGATACTCTTTCGGTTAGTATGACTTCGGGTTTTTCCGGAACAGAAAAACGTATCGATCATCAATTTTTATCACCAAGGCAGCGAAAAAATAATGTTTATGTGTATTAATCTAGGTGGCTATGGATTGATGCAAATAGTCGAAAATTTTCAAATAAACACTAAATAAATCGATTTTGGCCGATATTGTATTTCTGGCGCCCAAAAAGAAAAGTTGTTGGTTTCTCTTACGTATAGCTTTTATAGCAATTATTGTGAGTACTTTCGCCCTACAATGTAGGCATCATCAGACCCGGCTACAATGAGGAGGAAGAAGTCAGCACAGGTAAACAATGCTTAAACTTAGCAATACTTAGAATGCATACTTAGAATTGGACGTTCATAAAAAAATCTATATCTAATCCTAGCGAGGTTTGAGTGTGAGCGTCACATAATCCAGGAGGCGCAAGGGTCGTAGAACGGAACACTTAACACAGTTCAACTAAGGCAAACCTAAAAAACAACCATATACATCGAAAAACAAGACATTTACAAGAATTATCAGTAATTACCTAGCTGGACTTCCGATAGGTGCCAGACAAGAAACCATTCGTAATGTCAAACACGGCTGCCAGCCGTGTGCAATGACCAGATAAAAAGTAGGTAAAAACTCAAGACCCTGCCAGCCGAAAAGTCACAAAAAATTCCAAACAATACAGGCTCGTTTTCGGCTTACATGAAAATACTGGAAACTCGAGGATGGTAACATGTGGAAAGTACGGACGGGGGATTGAGAGCGCTTGCGCTCAGTGTTCCGAGTGCGGCGCGACATTTCATTTTGAATGCTCAATCACGGAACCTCTCTATCGCCGGCGCAAAGTCTGGAATTGCAGTTCATGTTATGGTCCTAACCGCGGATCCCAGAAGTCTACCATGGCACACAACGACCAACCGTTGCCCAGCATTAGTAATAATGAAATATTGCAATTGTTAAACAAAATTAATGAAAAGACGGACAAGCTCTCTGAAATACTGAGCTGTTCGAATTAAAAAACTCCTTGGAGTTTAGGTCGGCAAAGTATGATAGTGTAATAATGGAATTAAATACTGCGAAGACAGAACTTAATTCAGTAAAGGTCACAGGAAGATAATTACTCATCTTCAAGATGCGGTTCCATAATCTGGAGCAATATACCAGAGTGAGAAATTTAGAAATCTGCGGCATCAAAGAAGTCACGGGTGAAGACTGTAAGAAACTAACAGTAAATGTTGCGGCAGAAAAGAAGATACATTTGAATGAAAACGCCATTGAAGTCGCACATAGAATTAACTCTTCAAATAAATCGGCCCCGAGACCTATTATAGTCCAGTTTAAGGAAAGGCAAAAACGAGACCTGCTGGCGGCAGCTAGGACATTGATTGTGATGCGCAGAGATATTTATCCTGGTACAGAGATAGGTGATAAAATATATATTAGCGAACATCTTTCACCGTTCTACCGAAACCTACTCAGACTATCGAAAGCAGCAGCAAGACAGAACAAATTTGATTTTGTTTGGCTGAAGAATGGTAAAATCCTGGGAAGAAAGGAGCAGGGTGCGGACTTCGTAAGAATGAGCCCTGTTGAAGATACACTAAAATACATTGGACCACTTGACGAAACTCATTAAATTGGCAATACTGATTGTTGGTGGTAATTGTTGTAGTGATGGAAGTTGTGGATTGTTTAGAGTGGGATAATATCGAAACGAGAATTTGCGACGACGTTGCGGGGTTTTCGAAGTGTGTTAAATCGTTTTCAGTTAATTGTAGGCGTTTCAGACATCTATATTTGAATATCAGGGGCGCAAGAGCTAATCTGGGCGAATTGCAGGTGCTGCTAAATTTTGTAGGGTTTGAATTTGAAGTTATAATTCTGACACAAACAAGACAGCTGGTACCGGTGGATGAGGTTTGTTTGAATAAATTTACAACATACCATAACGAAAGCTGATACAATGTCTGTGATGGTACTATAATGTTGGTAAGTGAAAAGTTGAATTATACTGTCCAAACCGCAGTTGGTGATAACTTTAAGTTTATAAGATTGTCAATTAAAGACAAAACGAATATTTTAAATATAACAGCGTTGTAGCGACCGCCTTCCTACAATGTTAGTGATTTTTTGGTTGGTCTGGAAAATTACCTTTCTGCTCCCTGCAATACTGCTAATAAAGTGTTTGCCGGAGATATACATATAGATATTTATATATACAGAGTGAGTTATTAGTATCCCGGCGGTCGATAGTTAATAAATCGCCGACGTGGGGTCAACATTATATGATCTAACGTCTTTAACGCTGTTTCAAATTATTTTTGCACACGTAATCAGGCTGTCTTGTGATTCCTTACAACGCTTACCAACATAACATGGTAACTCTAAAAATTACTGTGATAAATTGTTGACATAACCTACGTTGAGAATTTCAGATATTTATCATATGTTTATATGATAAATAACTTCAACAATTGTCTACGGTTTATGAAGTAATATCTGCAAAAACCCACGTACTAAGACTCACGCACGCGTACTATGAATATGTGGAATGTTTGAAAGTGTATTGAGATTATGTGCCCATATACATTTACGCCTACTAAAAAACAAACCCCGTACCAATACCTTTGGTCACAGATTACGTACTCTTGGTACGATAGATTATGCACTCATTTCTCAGCCGATAATACACTTACGTCTAGCTAATGAAAAACACAAATATATATATATATATATATATATATAGGGTGAGTCACTAGAGTCGCGGTGGTAGATATAGCAATTATCTTTAGAGATGGAAAAAAATAATTAATACAAAAGTTGTTTGGCATATCATTTTCTACAACGTAAAATTATTTTCATTTATACTGGGTGTTGCATTTAGGCGTAGCAGAAAATAAATTAACTTTTTTAAATGGAATGCCCTGTATATTATAACATATTATGATTGCGAAGAAAATTGTCTTACTAATTGTATCAGGTGATATTGACGTAAAGCTAATAGTTTCTGCAATATTCAATTTTTTATTAAAAAAATGGCCGTTGCAGGTCTTTTCCGAAAACTACGTAATAGCGTCATTTTTGCAGATATTTTCTTACAACTTTGTCAGAAAATAACCAATACTAATAGGGAGGTGATAGTGCCCAAAGAAATTTGATGCGCTATACAGGGTGTTCCTAGCACCTAATCAATTTTGATATTTTTCAAATGGCTTTTTCTTGAGTTTTTTAAATGGAACGCCTGTATATTATTTGCTGGTTGCATTTCCCATTAAGTTGCCTTTAATTTATATTAAGTGTGGCATATACATATTTGTACCCGTTTTCGTGATATTTGGAATTTAAAGAAAATGTGTAATAAAGTATACCAACACAGTGCTTTAATATTACACCCTGTATAATTGAGTTAGTTTTTTTCATGTATTTTGTTATAATATAAATAAATTATAAATGTTGGTAAAGTTAAAAATGCTATTTTTTATAAAGATACATTTAAATAGCAGAGTTACGCTAATATTTTAAGTTAGCTTAGATTTACTTAACCTCGTTGTCATGGAAACAAAAACAAATAACAGACGTGTAGTTATTGCTGTCAACAGACTTAATATAGCTAACAAACATTTGTAATCTCTGTTAACGATGAATTTTAATTATACTAAAGAGGAACTGATAAATATTATTTACATCTATGGAGAAGCCGGCAAAAACGCTCTACTGGCCTCAAGAATTTACGCTCAGCGATATCCCGAAAGACGGCATCCCGATGCAAGAACAATTAATAGAGTTCGGGAACGTTTTGAATCAACAGGTACTATTACTTACAAAAAAAAGAAAAAGAACAAAAGCGGCGACACATGAAGAGAATGAATTTCTGGTAGTTGCTAGTGTGGTAGAAAATCCGTACTCAAGCACTAGACAAATAAGAAATCAAGGAATAACCCAATCATCTGTGTCCAGAATAATACGGCGACACAAGTATCATCCATATCATGTGCAACATGTACAGGAATTGAGCGAAAACGATTTAGAAAAGAGATTAAATTTTTGTAATTGGGCAGCTGCTAAAATTCAACAACAAGCAAATTTTTTTGACTTTGTTCTTTTTACTGATGAAGCTACGTTTCATAAAAGTGCGTATGTTAACCAACATAACTTCCATTTTTATGCAACAGAAAATCCTCGCGTTGTCAGGCCTTTGGACCATCAACATAGATGGTCACTCAATGTATGGGGTGGAATAGTAGGTACCAATTTGCTAGGGCCTTACTTTTTTGAGGGTTCCGTAAATGGTCAAAGGTACTTACATTTTCTTAACAACCATCTACATGAATATTTAGATGATTTGCCGCTTAATATCCGCCAAAACTTAATTTTCCATCACGACGGAACCCCACCCCACTTTAGTCTGAACGTAAGACAATTTTTGAACAACCAATACCCCAACAAATGGATTGGAAGAGGAGGCCCTACGTTATGTCCGCCAAGATCTCCTGATCTAAATAAGTTGGGTTTTTTTTTTGTGGGGTCATGTTAAGGAATTAGTATACCAGACACCACCTACCACACAAGACGATATGAAGACTAGAATAAGAAATGTTTTTGCTGACATCAGAGAAAATAAGAGAGAGATGTTAAGAAATACTTCGAGATCTTTTACCCATCGGATAAATGCTTGTAGAAGACAAAATGGAGGGCATTTCGAACACCTACCAAATCAATAACTACTTGTTGTTTTATCTTTAATTGTTATAGTTTTTTACTAGTTTTATGTTAATGCTTATCAAGTTTAAAAAATAGTTTAATAAATGTTATTAGTTGTGGTTTCTCTTAATTATTTGTTTTTATTTAATTTTTAGTTGTCTCAAATTATATTAATTTTTCATATTGAGTAACTAAATGGTAATTCCATGTACTTTTCAATTTATTTTGAGCAATTCTGTCAGTTTTTTAATTCAACAAAAGTATTTTTTTCCTTTCTATGTTCTCTTTACAAAAAAAAATCATTAAAAAAGAACCATGTTATGCAGGGTGTAATGTTAAAGCACTATTGATATACTTTATTACACATTTTCTTTAAATTCCAAATATCACGAAAACGGGTACAAATATGTATATGCCACACTTAATATAAATTAAAGGCAACTCAATGGGAAATGCAACCAGCAAATAATATACAGGGCGTTCCATTTAAAAAACTCAAGAAAAAGCCATTTGAAAAATATCAAAATTGATTAGTTGCTAGGAACACCCTGTATAGCGCATCAAATTTCTTTGGGCACTATCACCTCCCTATTAGTATTGGTTATTTTCTGACAAAGTTGCAAGAAAATATCTGCAAAAATGACGCTATTACGTAGTTTTCGGAAAAGGCCTGCAACGGCCATTTTTTTAATAAAAAATTGAATATTGCAGAAACTATTAGCTTTACGTCAATATCACCTGATACAATTAGTAAGACAATTTTCTTCGCAATCATAATATGTTATAATATACAGGGCATTCCATTTAAAAAAGTTAATTTATTTTCTGCTACGCCTAAATGCAACACCCAGTATAAATGAAAATAATTTTACGTTGTAAAAAATGATATGCCAAACAACTTTTGTATTAAATATTTTTTTCCATCTCTAAAGATAATTGCTATATCTACCACCGCGACTCTAGTGACTCACCCTGTATATATATATATATATATATATATATATATATATCGACCCATGCTACGAAGACTATCGTAACTAACTAACAAACTAAATGTAGTTACTATAGTCTTTGTTGCATGGGTCGATATTACATACGTATGTACATCAACAGCACAGGCATCTGATGGCGTATAAGAAAAACAAAGCACTTAAGGACGGCGTTGACCAGGCGGTTTTGAGCACGTAAAAGAGTTGGGTCATTACGTGGCGGTATCTCTGAGGCAAAAGTACGAAACTTTTAGCATGCTACTAGCAAACTACAGATGGCGCGTTGAAAGTACAACCGCTATTTAGCTTCATTTTCCGCTCATTTATTGGTGTATTTGCATAAGTATTTTTTAAGCCTTTTTTCCGTTTTACCTAAAACTACTTATTAACCATTTTGCTCGGTAAAAAGAAACAGCCCCCATGTATGTATTGAATGCAACTTCATCCTCGGTTTCAACATTGTTTATACTTATTCTATTGCGTGTGATTTCTCAAGTTCATCTCGGGGTTTCCCACTATGTGGCGCACGTGCATTGGTATCGCAGATCTATTGGTAGGGGGTGTGTTGAAAGCATTTCTACTTACTTATAACACGGAAGAGTGAGATGGAGTCATAATTGCGCTAATCCGACGAAGTTAGTCGTGACTCGCGACAAAAGTTTATTTTATTCTTTATTCTGGAGATAGAAATACATTATTTTGGGAAGAAGTTATCTTCGTTAAAGAGTGTTGGGAAAGACGCATGCTGCCAAAATTATTAAAATTTTACAAAAATTGTTTGGCACCCGAAATAATTTTAAAAAGACGACAAAAAATTTAAAGTGCCGAGATCCTGATTATATAATGCAGGCACAAACAAAAAAGTAAACGTAAAATCATAATATTACTATGATCTGTTGCATTTGCCTTGCGAAGCATAATCTATAGCTATATCCCAGTTCAAAACGCAACATAGGGAAATTATCAACATGCAACATTTAAATATCCGACTCTACATATGTGATCCCGGATACAAGGCGGTTATCGGGTCCAAAAAATGTTTTTGTTTGGTTTGTTTAGTTTTGGTTGCAAAACTATGTCGCTTTGTTTTGTTTTGCAACCAAAACTATGTCGCTTTGTTTCATTTTGCAACCAACACTATGTCGCTTTGTTTTGTTTTGCAACAAAACTAAACACAACAAAATTGGCTTGATAACCGCCTTTTTGTATCCGGGGTCACTGTGATTATTGGTTTTGTAAAATATAACTTGGATAAAAGTGAATATTTTATAAGATATACATTTTTATTTTTTGGATGTCTGTTATGTCGAAGAAAGCAATGTTTAAAAAAAATTATTAGATAAATTATTTTTTGAATATGTTTTAAAGTTATGTACATAAAAAATCCCGAAGACGTTTTATCGTATGTTTTATTTTATAAAACAGATAATAGAGATAGAATCCGAAATTAAAAATTTTTGCATGTAATTTTCTTTAGTTGAGTCTTGAAACGCGCCGTAGAATATGGTTCCCAAGGCAACAGATCACAATAATATTATGACTTTACGTGTTTTTGTTTTGCAATAAAGACATATTTATGTTTTATTTTGTAACTCGTATTTTTTTTAGATTTAAAAAGAAAATAAAGTTATTTTATTTAGGAATAAGGTGTTTGATTTATCATTTACTCATAAGTTAACAAATATTCAATCTACTGCTTTTTAATCAGTGATCATTAAATGGTTGCGTTTTCTTAAATCTCTTTAGAGTATGAATATTATGTCGCAATAATTCAACCAGTATTGTTATACAGCAAATAAACTTCAATTTCAAGTAAAAGTAATAATTTAAGCTTTGTCTGTTGAATAAATCATAACCACAATTTAAAAGATCAACAAAATACTCTATTGGTGGATGTGTTTATGGTTTCCGCTGGTGCCCAGCGCAGGGAGAACTCGTAAGTCGTTTGCCTAATACACCGCTTGTGCCCAGGCGCCCGTGCAATAATATAGGTACATCACCAAACAGATGAAAATATCACAACCGACCACCTCATTCTTCGACTTCTTGCCAACATAGTAGTTCCACAGAACTGGCTGACTGTAATAGCATAGGCTAATAAAACGGCGTGCCCTCTACTAAACAAGATCCACACTTCTTGACTTCAGCAGGGTGATGACTGGGAGTAAGGGGAGACAAGGCAGGTCATGTCGCTTCCTGTAATATATGCTCAATAATATTGAGTTTACATGTACATAATTAAATGACCAACGAGAGCAAACTAAAGGTTTATTTGTTATGAATATGGGCTTATTTTGTTGTGGAGATGTGTCCCTAGGGCATATCGGAGTTTCATTAACATTGCTGGTAAGTTGGTGTGATAATTTGATCCCTAAAGATAACGAAAAATATGGAGAAAATATGGGTCTCTTTATCAATTAATTACTTGATTATGAGACGGCAGATTGCTCTCAAAATACCTGATGTCCGAATCACAAGTATGTACATTGCAGGAGTAAAATTATTTTTAACATCAAGCTATTTGTACGGCTGATTAGGTCAATTCAAGTATAGCGTGTTTTGCCCTATACTTATGCTATAGCTCATCGCCGGCCTTAATAAGTTATTCTTTATTTACCAATTTGTAATTCATATATTATATATAAAAGACAATTAGACAACATAAGTTTTATAATATTATATAGCTTTATTAATATTATATTAAAATATCAAAATCACAAACATATTGATCCTCGCTATCATCAGTCCACACGCATATTTTTCTATATATACGTCACAGTTTCAGCATTTGTTCACAAACTCTACTGCGCACTTCTATGCTGATAACTCTCAAGTCTATATGTCTTTTGTTGAATAAAGTTGAATAAAGAACTGAGTTTGTTGGCGTCCATGGCGGAAGACCACTGTATGCAATTGAATCCGTTGAAATCAAAGGTTATGTTGTTTGGTAGGGGGAAAGATGTGGAGCTCTGTAAAGCCACAATCACTATTAATATAAACGGTGCACCCATAGAAGTTGTGGATGAGGCTAGGAATCTTGGAGTTATGTTTGAACCGGACCTAAGATTCAGAAAACATGTTGTTGGCTGTGTACGAAGAGCGTACTCTAAGTTGAAGCAGTATTACAATGCGAGGCACATTCTTTCTCAAGCGGCTAAAATAAGGTTGTGTGATGCGCTGGTTTTAAGCAATTTTAATTTTTGTGATGTGGTCTACGGACCTTGCTTGACAGCGGCTGATGCGAATCGGATCCAGCGTGTGCAGAATTCCTGTTTGCGATTTATTTATGGCATAAGGAAGTATCAGCGCATCTCACATAAACTGAGGGATAGTGGTTGGTTGCGTATGAACAATAGGCGATTGTTTCATGCCTATGTATTTTATAAAAAGCTTATGATCAATCGAGCTCCTTCTTATTTGTACAGAAAAGTAGAATTCCAAACAGATGTGCACAACCTGAACTTACGGTTTCGGGGCATGCTCACACCACCTCTCCGTCAGACTGCGTTTTGTAGTAGGGCGTTTCGGTATCAGATTGCTTTCCATTATAATTCTATTGCTCCGGAAATCAAATCTTTGAGTCTGTTTATATAGAAGAAAATTGTTTGATGTTCTTTATTCCCGCCAGTTTTGGTAACAGTAACAGACTGATGTGGAGGTTGCAGTGCGTACCGGATCTATGGGGGTCTGAGTTTGATTTGATTTGTTTTTGATTTTATTGATTTTTGATTTGTTATCTGATGCAGTGAATTGCTTGTCGCGGAATTAGTGTGATGATGGTAAGATAGTAAATGTTCATTTAATTTTGTTTTTTTTTTCTCAATATATGTAGTAATGTTTGCGTAGTATGTATTTGATTTTGTGTACATTAATTTATGTTAGATTAAGTTGGTTAGGTGTAAGAGCAGTTCTCTTCAATTAAGGAGCACTGAACCTCGCCATTTCATACAAATTTTCGTACAGATTGTAGCTTATTTTTTTTATACAATTTCCTTTTATGTTTGAATAAAGACAATTATTATTATTATTATTATTATTATATGGATCGTAGCGCTTCGGGGCTAATTCCAATACTATCTGCGGTTTGTTGTCTTAAACGTAATTCTCCCACACTTTGCACTTGAGAAGAAAAACATCTGGAGTCAGTGGTTGACAAGTCGACCACTATACATGTCCCATTATACATTTCTCATATAATAATATTATAGACGTCTTCCAGTAATATTACCAAAAAATTTGATAAAAAATCGGTAATCTTAAGCATACCTCGATAATTTTATTATCAGTTCATGGAAATTATGAAAATTAGTAATTACATCTCTTGTCTAGAAATCCTCTTCGATCAACAAAATAGTACGTAAGGATTTTGATTCCTCGTAATGTGATTTGAATCCAATTACAAAACCCGTAATGAGCTTATGCATGATACCATACTTGGCGCTTGAATTCTCTGGTAGTAGAATGGATAAAACAGCACTGTTTATATGTATATTCTGCTAGCTAATCTAACAATTGACATGGAGTTTTTAATAAAATAATAGTATACTTCTTTACGCAGAAACCTGATTGATGTCTGATATAATAGTAGAATTTTTATGTAATCTCCTAATTTCGATTAGAATACTTCTTTGTGAAGTGTTCCCAAGTTTTCTACATTTTCAGATTATATCTGATTTGTAGGTTAGAACTCTTGAAATCTGTCCCTGTAAATATAAATGCAATTTTAGCGAGTTACAGACTTTTTTGTGGTATATGGTAGATAGAGATAGACCCATTACTATCTTCGTCTAATGACGTCTTGTTCTCGACAACATCGTAGATGGCCACACTATCTAAGCCTCGAACATGGATGAAAAAATTGGGAAAATACGACGCCAATTTTTCAAAGGTGTGGCTTTATTTCTTTTTATATATTGGAATTTTCACAAATATTACATTGACGTAAACTGAAACCACGGCTGTCTTGACAAAAAAAACATAATTGAATTGTTACTCCTGAAATCACGACATCCAATTCTACGTCTATTTTGAGCAGCAATTGTTTAAAATTGGGCATGGGTATAATAAATATCGAGCAAGTCCGACCAAGAAGAGTTAATTTAGATTGTTGTAATCTCATAAGATGCTATCATTATTCAATAATAAACCCACACGAGCACTAAACAGTTTAAATTATTGGACCAATTATTGGACCAGAACAGTTCTGAAGTTAGGCTGAACCAGCCTCTTAACCCTCTTGCTAAACCAAACAGCTGTAGCTGACACTGCGTACAACACTGCACAAATCTGTACAAGGAACACTGTAGAACGTGCCTTTCGTATTTTAAAACGTCGCTTTCCCTACCTTGCAATTGAAATGCGGTTGAAAATTGGAACCGTTGTGATGGTCAGCGTAGTAACTATGATGTTACACAGTATTGTCTGTAACAGTAACAACCCTGAACCTGATGTGGATGAAGCCGTTGTGATTCTGATATTGGTTTCATATTGTCTCATATTAGATCCACACTGAAATCTAAACAACAATTACACAATTTCAACACAAGACAAGGTTTTACCACATCATTTGACTTCGACTCGTACTAAACAAGCCCAGCATGTGGTTGGGTTTTTTTCCACTAGCTTATATTATAAAACAAACCTTACGTTCACTGTTTGGTTCACAGCAAATGTATGAATACAAACGAATACAAATAATGCATAATATTAATTGATTATAAAAAAATACTAAACTCGAAAAACTTACAGTTACAGTCTAGAAATTGTGTATGTTTAAAGGCACACATTTATTTATCACACAGTCTCTACATTTCATATAATGTCTGTTCTAAAGTTAAATTATATTAAGGTAATGTATGTCTGTTATAACAAGCATGTAGCTTCTATGTGTGAACAGTGCTCACCCCTGGGACACAGAACGCCAAATTACTGCAATAATTTTCATTTAAATTTAAAACAAAACGTCATGGAAAGGCAGGCGACATTTCCGCCAAACAATGAAGACATAATCCTGAGGCCATAAAGGGTCCAAATAAATATTTACACCTTAAATTACAATTGCTAATGCGGGAATAGTTGTTTCACATGGAGAATAATAAATACATTTTTGTACTTGGGTCGGAATATTTATTGTCGCTACGAAATTATGATTACATACGCTACAGGCTTGTGAAATAAAGTGTGAATGCTTTTTTTGTTTTACTTTTTGCAATGACGCAATTCATGTAGTTAATTAAAGTATTTTGCATCTGTCAGTTTAAATTTTAATAGTATATTTTTATGCTGTTTCCTGTTTAAATTCATAAGTACAGGGTGTGATTTTGGTTTTTAAATAATAAACTTATGTCACAACTTTCACAATACAAGAACCGTCACGGTGATGATCTCGCTGATGTTAGTTCATTGTACTAATAAAATAAATTATTTATTCCTAGAAGTGTAAATATACCGTGTGCAGATGGTTGTAGATTTTGAGGATCTTTATTGCCCTACAGGTTTCCCCAATTACAGGATAATATACAGAAAAAAAACAACTTATAGTTCCTAAACAAAACATAATTCAAAACTTCAAAAAAATAGGCAAACTAATAGGCTACAGCGCTATAATGACAAAAATTAATCATCGTGGTGATATTTCTCCAAGTTTCTAGGCATATGCTAGATTGGCGATCTTAGCATAATTGGTTCGTGCTGTCGGCATGTAGAATCGCGCAGGGTGCCTCGTCATCGCTCGCGGAATACTAAAGAACACGCATGACAACAGAGAGGAGCAGTCAATTCCCCCGTCAAGTAACTTATCGAGAAACCGCGCACTAGACCTCTCCCGTCGTTCAAGCAGCGACACCATTCCATGACGTTGCAGAAGGTCCTCGTAACTGCAGCCCCTCTGTGGATATACACCATCGAGCCTGAATGACAGGTACTTGAGGAATCTCCTCTGCGTGCGTTCCAGCTCAAGTTGCTGGGTCAGATTTACAGGATACCACACCAACGACGCATATTCCAGGCGACTCAGGATAAAGGCACTGAACACCGTTCTCAGCAATTGCGGGTCCGTAAAACGTCGTGAGGTTCTGAAGACAAAGCCCATCATCCTGGAAGCAGCCGAGCTAATATCCTCAATATGCTGATTAAAAGTGAGTTTCTCGTCAAATACCACCCCCAAATCTACAAGAGATGCTACAAAGACATGCCTCGCGTCGCGAATCAAGAAACCAGGAACCATGTCGTCGCCTGCCGTATTTCCTCCACCAATTTCACACCTAAGCAGCTCACTCTTGGAGACCGCGGTGATGGACACAGATGGCATGTAGCTAAAATTCTCACTCTGACTAGCTCCCAATCCTTGGCAATATACACCTGAAAAGGCGTCAGCGAAAGCATCAGCAATTGACTGGGGTGTCTCATAGATTATGTCACCATCATGCATCTCCCCAGGAATCCGGGAAATGCCGCGCCTCGCATTCCCAAACTGCCAAAATCGTCTTGGGTCCGTACGAATGTCAACCTGTATGCCGCGTAAATAATTGGAATAAGCGTCAGATACCATCTGCTTAGCTACAGTGCGAAGGCGCTTGAACTCAGAAAGAGCGCCAGTGCTCGCGGTTCGCTCATAACGCTGTCTATAATAATCACGCACAACATCTCCAGAGAACCATGGAGGAAAGGTCCTACCGGATTGCACAGACCGCATCCTTGGACAAATTCCGCAAAAATGGCATACAATACTTCATAAAAACTACCCACAGCCTCATCAACGTCATCACATCTCTCAACTGTACTCCAATCAGCATCACACAGATCTTGGTAAAGTTTGACGAAATCGGCCTTGCGAAAATTAAACCGGTAGTTCGGAAAAGACGGAAAATCTACTGGTCGGTGACGAGGGGAACAATTGAAATCCATATTTAAGGCTGTCCTCCGGAACCAATGGGTGTTCCGCTCGATTAACGGCCAGAACAATCTGCTCAGTGGCAAAAATTTAAGTGCTTATTTCTGCTGTTTGAATAATTTTTTTAACAACTACATGCTGTAGTTGTTCCCTAGAACTGTGATCCTTATTTTATTCTGGAGTGATCAGGCCAGTTTTGTAACGCAGTTGTTACGTAGCAAGTTGATACGTAGCAACTACGTTAACGACTTTCGTTAACCACCTTGTTAACGACTTGAATAAGATTTAGCATTCTATATCGAACAATTAACTACTTACTTGTTAAGAATAATGCGTTTAATAACAGTGGCTAACTGTTGATGGTCATGCGCATTCAGTACAAAACATTTAATCAGTTGATCAGTACCATATCAGTACCTTTTAATGTGCTGTGTACTCAGAAGTTAAAAATACGCAAATTAATAATGAATAGGTGTATTTGCCAGAGTAGAAGAACACAAAAGCCATATTTATGCCGTCATGGTTAATTTTAGTCACAAAAATTAAGTTCTTAGGCGACGCACTCAGCTCCCTTTACGGAAGCCGGTAACGTCGAAGAATTGTGGAAACAATTTACGCAGAAATTAAATATGTGCAAAGGTCCACAGAAGATAGCTGCTCAGTGAAATCGCGTAAAATGAATTATTCTCGTAATTATTCTTATTCTTCTGAGACTTCGCGTCTTAGCGCATTTGTGAATGGTGAGGTTAGGTTATTCGGCTATGTATAACCACAAGTTTCAATTGAAGGGGTTCATTAATACGACAACTGGTTAAATTCTCATAGTTGTGATGAAAAGTTTTTAAGGTTTTGTCGTTTATTGGATGCTAATTTAATTCTTTAACAATGATCGTAATCTTTCCACTGTACATTTAATAAATTTAACAAACCTGTTTTAATAGTCGACGAATTGTAACAAAATTGTATTTGACTATAACATTAATTTTTTACTTGTATAGGTACTCATCCTAGGCAAATCCAAAGGTAGTATTCCCTTCTGGCAATTGTTAGGTAACCTCTAAAATAAAAATATAAATTAAATTAAAATACCTATCATACTTATTTAATAGTAAAAACAAAATCAATCACCTGTCATGTAAATCTTCTATTTCATTTACCACTTGTTAACATTTACGATACATATACAGTAGACTCTCCTAGAACGCGGTTTAATATTGCGCGTTTTATGAAAACGCGTTATAGGAATTTGAGGATCGAAAATTTTGACGCATGCGCATTGTACGAGAATCGCGTTATACGAAGATATAGTCGCAAAATTTTTAGCGCGTTTGTAGTATTTCGCGTTATAGGAGAGTCTAGTGTACCATAAACCAAACCAATTTTAAGGTTAAAGACTTGAAGAGTGTTTATCAACACGTCCCGGTTGCTATCGGTTGCTACGTAGTTCCTAACCTAGCCACTGAGTTCACTGGTGGCAAACTATTTAACCACTGGATATGTTACAGAATACCATTTTAAATTTTAACAACGTTGCTAAGAATTTTAACCACTTGCTACGTAGCAACTGCGTTACAGACTTGGCCTCATTATATGCATAGTACGAAGTCCAGTCGTTCTTTTATAGACCCCAGGTTGGAAATTGTCCTTAACGCATACTATGCTCGTTTTCCAACTTTTTTCTCTGATTAGAATTGGTGACCCAGCAAAGTTGATCACTTATATCCTTTACAAATTTGTTTTTCTGAGGGACCATATTTTCTGTTCGTTTTAAAAATAAAACGTCAATTTTTGCTGTTTTAATAAAATTTTTGTACGAGACACATGTACTTTTTCTAATGCATTCAAAGAGACGTTTTATGAAGAAAAATAAAAAGAAAAAAAGAAAAATACGTAAGGCCAAGTTCAAGCCAACTAGAGCGCATAAGAACACTTAATGGGAGGCGAGAATATGTGTTTACACGACATTTTCAGGCAATAAGGTGATGAATATAGATGGCCTTTTCAGAATTACCTCTCCCAATGTGAAGTTCCAACGTGATTCCCTGAAGTCCTGTTACAACCATCGTAAGGGTTGTAATTACCTTCGCTGCACGTTAGGCCTTTGACTGCCAGTTTTCACCATCATTAACACTTAACAGCCGCTCAAATATCTTCAAGCGATCCCTGTAAGACAAAACAAGGCACAAGTATATGAAAGCATGATTAGGCCAGAATTTAGAAATATAGCCGGTGGTTCCCAAAGTATTGGAGATATGAGGGAGTGTTGGGTAATAGTGACGGCAATTTCACAGAAAGCCTTAAAAACAGCTTTAATGAAGGTATCGTCAAACACCTAGCCAGTTTCAAAAATCTATTGCTGATTCGATTTACATATATAGAAAATAATTTATTGTACAGAATTATCAACTTTTAATGTGTTGCGTTGTTTATGGACCGACAAATAAAATCAGGAAATCGAATTAATTAGATACTGCCGAAATTTGAAATTCCCACTGCACAATCTGTGTCCAGCTGCACGTTAGATTAATGCCTGTCCTGTAGGTTGCTTGAACCTTAGGGTAGAAGAACCTCCCGATGATTTTTCGTCTTAAAACGTCTTTTTGAATTCATTAAAAATACTATTTGCGTAGAATTTACACGCCAAAATTATAGTTAAATAATCGGAAATTGATATATTAAGAACGAACGGAACATATTATCCGATTAGAAAAATATTGCAGGCGGTACGAGTGGAAATCTTTTACAGATTATGCCATTTTGATCAGAGAAAAAGTTGTATCAGGTCGTCATCAAAAAAGTTGCATTAGGGTGGCTACGTAAGATTTTATATATACAGCTGCACAATGTTAGTAAATTTATTATATAAATTTATTGGGGAATATACAGGATGTCTCACGGAACTGGTACATTAGAAGTTTCTCATGTTCTACTATTACTGGAAACTTGAAAGTTTGCAATTAGAATTTACTCAACCTGAGCTCTTCAGCTAAAATATTCTCAAGTTATTATTTTTTATCTGTATCATATTTATAAAGGTATACTGCTATTAATGCTTTCTATGGACATGAAATTAGTTATGATTTTGCGAGTATCACGTTTATGTATGTTTATATATATTTTTTTGTAAAGGTGTCTATGTCAATATCTCTATGAGATCTTCATGACAATAAAGAGATTATTAAGTTAACTGTCACGTCCGTTCACCAGAAATCGATATCAACTTTGTTATTTTAAATGGAATGATCTAATTTTAATTATATTTTTGGTTTCTACGTATCAAAATTCATCATTTTTAATAAGGTTTCCATATACCTAAATATTCACATTTTTGAGTTTTTTTTACTTTACTAATATTTTGGTGATTCTCGGGGTTTAAAATTGAATATCTCGGTTATTATTGAAACTAGAAGTATCATGATTGGTGGTGCAAAACTAGAAACATAACCAAATAAGACGATGTTTAGTTCATCATGATATCTTATACAGGCTGTTCAAAATTTAGAACACAGTACTTGAATTTTCGAACGTAAAAAACTTATTTTTTTCAATTGGAGCTCCTGTATACCGATACGCCATTCGATGAGAAATCTTATTCCCTATCAATCAATATTAGCGTTCCCTATATCTATCTTTAATAGTTTTTGAGGTATTCTCTTTTTCTTGAAATCCATTTTGAATACTCCCATTTAATAATTAATGGGAGACGAAATTAGATACGAAATTTACAGCGAAAATTTAAATAGTGATAGATATTTAGAAATTTTGCGTGGATGTGTGAACAATTTTTGCGAAACTCTTCCCCTCAATATTTTACGCGACTGCTTTTATCAAATGGACGGTGCACCAGCGCATTCTTCGCATGTGGTATCCATTCAACTTAATCAGATGTTTGACAATAAGTGGTTCGGAAATAGGGGATCCTGGCGGTGGCCACCAAAATAACCAGATTTAACACCATTAGACTTTTATTTCTAGGGCCATGTGAAAAGTCAGGTCTCTTCCAGACCAGTTAATACTCGTGAAGAATTGACTAACAGAGTAGTAGCCGCCATTAATGGACTTCAGCGACAAGAAATCCGAAGAACGACGATGACAGAAGTACAGCGAAGAGTTTTAAAATCATTGGAGCAGAACGGGCATCATTTCGAACAACATAACTAAGTTTTAATTTAAGTTAGATATCCCACATATATTATTTTAGATTTTATACACCTTTTCAATATTTTTCTGTTTTCCTGCTGTTCCAAAGTTGTTACATTCCTATAAATGAAGAATAAATCGTTTTGTATTTAGTTTGCATTCTCTTATACTGACAGTATCTCAAAAACTATTAAAGATAGATATAGGGGAGCCTCATATTGATTGATAGGGAATAAGATTTCCTACCGAATGGCGTAATGTATACAGGGTGTTCCATTTGAAAAAAATGAGTTTTTTACGTTTGAAAATTAAATTTTTGTGTTGTAAATTTTTAACACCCTGTGAAGATATCATGATGAACTAAACATCGTCTTATTTGGTTATGTTTCTAGTTTTAGACCACCAATAATGAAACTTCTAGTTTCAATAATAACCGAGATATTCAATTTTAAACGTAACCGCGAAAATCACCAAAACAATAGTAAAATAAAAAAAAGCTCAAATAAACATTATCAAAAATGATGTATTTTGATACGTAGAAACCAAAAATAGAATACAAGTCATATCATTCCATTTAAAATAACAAAGTTGATACCGACTTCCGGTGACCGGACGTGACAGTTAACTTGAGAAAATTTTAGCTGAAGAGCTCAGATCGCGTAAATTCTAGCTCCAATATTTCAAGTTTCCAGAAATAGTCGAACATGAGAAATTTCTAATGTACCAGTTCCGTGAGTCACCCTGTATATCAGCCTGCCAAAGTAGGTATTCGTAACGACAATTTTTTCCCGACAGAATATGCACTCAGTACAACAAAATAGGTATTCATAACGACAAAGGCGTACACGACAGAAACCGTACTCATCACGACAAAT